>SJYG01000385.1:2260545-2320449 GCA_006410535.1 Litocranius walleri
CAGAGGAACCAGAGATCAAATTGTCAACATCCGCTGGATCATGGAAAAAGCAAGAGAGTTCCAGAAAAACATCTATTTCTGCTTTATTGACTATGACAATGCCTTTGACTGTGTGGATCACAATAAACTGTGGAAAATTCTGAAAGAGATGGAAATACCAGACCACTTAACCTACCTCTTGAGAAATCTGTGTGCAGGTCAGGAAGCAACAGTTAGAACTGGACATGGAACAACAGACTGGTTCCAAGTAGGAAAAGGAGTACATCAAGGCTGTATATTGTCACCCTGCTTATTTAACTTATATGCAGAGTACATCATGAGAAATGCTGGATTGGAAGAAACACAAGCTGGAATCAAGATTGCTGGAAGAAATATCAATAACCTCAGATATGCAGATGACATCACCCTTATGGCAGAAAGTGAAGAGGAGCTAAAAAGCCTCTTGATGAAAGTCAAAGAGGAGAGTGAAAAAGTTGGCTTAAAGCTCAACATTCAGAAAACGAAGATCATGGCATCCGGTCCCATCACTTCATGGGAAATAGATGGGGAAACAGTGGAAACAGTGTCAGACTTTATTTTGGAGGGCTCCACAATCACTGCAGATGTTGACTGCAGCCATGAAATTAAAAGACGCTTACTCCTTGGAAGAAAAGTTATGACCAACCTAGATAGTATATTCAAAAGCAGAGATATTACTTTGCCAACTAAGGTCTGTCTAGTCAAAGCTATGGTTTTTCCAGTGGTCACGTATGGATGTGAGAGTTGGACTGTGAAGAAGGCTGAGCGCTGAAGAATTGGTCCTTTTGAACTGTGGTGTTGGAGAAGACTCTTGAGAGTCCCTTGGACTGCAAGGAGATCCAACCAGTCCATTCTGAAGGAGAACAGCCCTGGGATTTCTTTGGAAGGAATGATGCTAAAGCTGAAACTCCAGTACTTTGGCCACCTCATGCAAAAAGACTCTGATGCTGGGAGGGATTGGAGGCAGGAGGAGAATGGGACGACCGAGGATGAGATGGCTGGATAGCATCATGGACTCGATGGACGTGAGTCTGAGTGAACTCTGGGGTTGGTGATGGACAGGGATGCCTGGCGTGCTGTGATTCATGGGGTCACAAAGAATTGAACACGACTGAGCGACTGAACTGAACTGATCTAATGACAATCTTTTTATTTCTCAAGAACTGGTGGAATAAATTCTTAATTCCTAAATGAGAATCAAGGCAATACACTGTAACAACCATAGGAGTTCATCCCTTGTTCCCTTTGGATACATTTTTGTATACGTTCTGAGAACAAATCCTTTAGGACTAGAGTGGGCTTCTCTTCCTGGGGGAATGTAGAAGGGCAAAATCAATGGGATGAACCACAGCCTCTATCACTGTTGGTCCTGGGGCCACAGCTAATATCATTGCTTCCCTTTTCCATCTCGATTCCTCTCACCCTCATCTCACACTAAGACTAATCTCATTGAATTTGCTGGTGGTGTGATTTGGGTCCAAGCCCTGGTCCATTATTCTTTCTTCAGGGAAGGTTTATTTCATTTGCTCATTTACTATCAGAATTAGTCCAAGTAATATACAAAGAAACCACAAGTGATCAATTGAGTGTAAGCCATGCAGTAATGGCAGCCTTAACTCCCTGTGATAATTAGGGTCAATTACTCCAGCATGGCTGCAAAGAATATAATCAATCTGATTTTGGTAATGACCATTTGGTGATGTCCATGTGTAGAGTCTTTTCTTGTGTTGATGGAAGAGGGTGTTTGCTATGACCAGTGTGCTCTCTTGGCAAACTCTGTTAGCCTTTGCTCTGCTTCATTTTGTACTAAAAGGCCAAACTTGCCTGTTGCCCCAGGCATCTTTTGACTTCCTACTTTTGCATTCCAGTCCCTTATGATGAAAAGGACATCATTTGGGGGATGTTGGTTCTAGAAGGTCTTAGAGGTCTTCATAAAGCCGTTCAACTTCCGGTCAGGGCATAGACTTTGATTACTGTGATACTGAATGGTTTGCCTTGGAAATGAACAGAGATAATTCTATCGTTTTTGAGATTGCACCCAAGTACTACATTTCGGACTCTTTTGTTGACTCTGCTGGCTACTTCATTTCTTCTAAGGGATTCTTGACCACAGTAGTAGATATAATGGTCATCTGAATTAAATTTGTCCATTCTAGTCCATTTTAGTTCATTGATTCCTAAAATGTTGATGTTCACTCTTACTATCTCCTCTTTGAACAATTCCAATTTACCTTGATTCATGTATCTATTCCAGGTCCTATGCAATATACAGACTTTATTTTCTTGGGCTCCAAAATCACTGCAGATGGTGACTGTGGCCATGAAATTAAAAGACACTTGCTTCTTGGAAGAAAAGTTATGATACCTAGACAGCATATTAAAAAACAGAGACACAAGAACAAGATGGCAGAAGAGTAGGTGGACATGGAGTACATCTCTCTCCATGGACACATCAGGAATACACCTTCAGACAGAAGAGCATGCAGAACACCAGCTGAGAGTGGACAGGAGTACCTGACCAGTGAAAAAGAATATATAGAACCATGCAAAACTTTGTAGGATGAAGAAACTAGGCAGAAAAACATGCGTGTTAGTAGGACTGGACCTGCCCTCAGCAGGTGGGGGAAGTGAAGCAGGGGTCTGATAGCCACATCGGGATAATTATCTGAGTCAGAGGAGAAATATTTAAGGCTGAGAGTGAAACAAGTGATCTGTGGCAGCCTAAATGGAATGAGAATCAGACAGTCCTTACTGCAGCCATACATACCCTGGACAGGGATGAAGGCTCCCTGGAAGGCACAGTGGCTGGGAGCTGGAGTTTGGGGGGTGTGGAGTGATCCCAGGGCAAGGGCTGCTATTGACTGTGGAGAGAGGGATCAGTGGGATGTGAGGAAGGAGATCATGGTGAGAAATGGCAGTGGAGGAAAGCCCGACATCCATGGAAACAAGGTGATACTTCTGAGCCACTTGTAGGAGGTGGAGCCATGACCATAGCCTCTCTCTCCCACACACACACCAGCATTGGCAGCTTAACAGTAAAGAGGCTGGCCCATAAAATGCCTGATGCACTCAACTAGAGGACAGGACCCCACCCAGGATGCTCCTTTAAGTAAATAATGTGCTGAAATACAGTGTAGGACCCCAGTCATGCAGCCCACCTCTATGTGCCTGACATGCTGAAAAACAGAGAAGGACCCCAGGCAAGGGAGCCCTCTAAGTGCCTGAACGGGTGGAGCTACAGAGAGAAACTGGCCAGAGAGGCCTTCTGATCGCCAGCTACAAGAGGCTCGAAAAAGGACTCTGATAGGGCCATAACTCCTGCAGAGGAGGCAGTCCATGTCCCTACACACTTGGCGCCACCAGAGTCCCTGCAAGGCAAGCAGCTGCATCACCTTCATCCTCAATTCTCACTGGAGCAGAGCTCCACAGGCAAAAAAATTCTTGCATCTAAACACAAAGGGTCACTTCGGTCATGTCCAACTCTTTGCGACCCTGTAGACTTTGACCTACCAGGCTTCTCTGTCAGGGAGTGGAATTCTCCAGGCAAGAATACGGGAGCATATTGGCCAACTCTGGTTGCCATACCCTTCTGCTGCTGCTGCCAAATTGCTTCAGTAATGTCGACTAAACCACTATATTTCCTGCTGCTCTAGTCGCCAACTCCCCTGAGTACCGGGTGCTGCCAGAACCCCTGTGACCCAAGCAGCTGCACCACCTCCATTCCTGGCCCTCACATGGCAAACCCAAGTCCTCCAAGGCAGCCTCAGGAGCAAATCCCAGTGGACGACCCACACGCAAAGGTGAAAATAAAACAATAATTGAAACCCAGGGGCAGTGTGGCTAAGGAAGAAGATCCAAAACCTTCCCACCAGCAGTACAGCTGCAGAATAAATCCACATAATCAACTCAGCAGACTCTATGTCTATGGAACATATAAAAGATCCTTGAGAGCTCCCACAAAAGAAAATGCACTAGTTCTGATAGCTGTGGACATTGGAGGCAAGAACACAAAGGAGTAGAACCAGATTAGAATCTGAGCTCTCCCTACAGCAAGTTCAGAAATCAGCACAGTGTTGGAGGACATCCTAGGGAGGTGAGGTGGACTGTGACTCCCAGCGAGGGAAAGGACTCTGACAGCAGTAACTCAAGAAAAATTTATTATCCTTATGTTTTGACTTGCTCTGTAGATTCTTCTGGATTTTTTTTTCCTCCCACACACCTACCTTGTAGTTGTCAATTTTATTGGCATTATGAAATCTAATTAAGTTTTTGAGCTTTTATTTGTCTCAGTCACATTTTTTATTGCTGCTATAAACCTCTGCCTCTAAGTTGGGCTTTTGCAGTTCTGGGCAGTTTTCTGTTTTTATCTCTCTCTCTTTTTTTAACCTTAATTTTTAATTTTTTAAACCAATTATTATTTTTTCTTACATTTATCCCTTTATTTTTCCTATTGTTCTTTTCCCCTTGCTGTTAATCTTCAATGTATGTAAATTTTCTTTATCTGCTACTGCTAAGTTGCTTCAGTCATGTCCGACTCTGTGTGACCCCATAGACGGCAGCCCACCAGGCTCGGCCATTCCTGGGACTCTCCAGGCAAGAACACTGGAGTGGATTGCCATTTCCTTCTCCAATGCATGAAAGTAAAAATTGAAAGTGAAGTCGCTCAGTCGTGTCTGACTCTTAGCGACCCCATGGACTGTAGCCTACCAGGCTCCTCCACCCATGGGATTTTCCAGGCAAGAGTACTGGAGTGGGGTGCCATTGCCTTCTCCGTCTGACTCCTTCAGTTCAATTCAGTTCAGTCACTCACTCGTGTCCGACTCTTTGCCACCTCATGAATTGAAGCACACCAGGCCTCCCTGTCCATCACCAGCTCCTGGAGTTCACTCAGACTCACATCCATCAAGTCCGTGATGCTTATCCAGCCATCTCATCCTCTGTCATCCTCTTCTCCTCCTGCCCCCAATCCCTCCCAGCATCAGAGTCCTTTCCAGTGACTCAACTCTTTGCATGAGGTGGCCAAAGTGCTGGAGTTTCAGCTTTAGAATCATTCCTTCCAAAGAAATCCCAGGATTGATCTCCTTCAGAATGGACTGGCTGGATCTCCTTGCAGTCCAACGGACTCTCAAGAGTCTTCTCCAACACCACAGTTCAAAAGCATCAATTCTTCGGCACTCAGCCTTCTTCACAGTCCAACTCTCACATCCATACATGACCACTGAAAAACTATAGCCTTAATTAGATGGACCTTAGTCGGCAAAGTAATGTCTCTGCTTTTGAATATGTTATCTATGTTGATCATAGCTTTCCTTCCAAGGAATAAGCGTCTTTTAATTTCATGGCTGCAATCACCATCTGTAGTGATTTTGAAGCCCCCAAAAATAAAGTCTGACACTGTTTCCACTGTTTCCCCATCTATTTCCCATGAAGTGATGGGACCAGATGCCATGATCTTCATTTTCTCAATGTTGAGCTTTAAGCCAACTTTTTCGCTTTCCTCTTTGACTTTCATCAAGAGGCTTTTTAGCTCCTCTTCACTTTCTGCCATAAGGGTGGTGTCATCTGCATATCTGAGGTTATTGATATTTCTCCCAGTAATCTTGATTCCAGCTTGTGTTTCTTCCAGTCCAGCGTCCCTCATGATGTACTCTGCATATAAGTTAAATAAGCAGGGTGACAATATACAGCCTTGATGTACTCCTTTTCCTATTTGGAACCAGTCTGTTGTTCCATGTCCAGTTCTAACTGTTGCTTCCTGACCTGCATATAGGTTTCTCAAGAGGCAGGTCAGGTGGTCTGGTATTCCCATCTCTTTCAGAATTTTCCATAGTTTATTGTGATCCACACAGTGAAAGGCTTTGGCATAGTCAATAAAGCAGAAATAGATGTTTTTCTGGAACTCTCTTGCTTTTTCCATGATCCAGTGGATGTTGACAATTTGATCTCTGGTTCCTCTGCCTTTTCTAAAACCAGCTTGAACATCAGGAAGTTCATGGTTCACGTATTGCTGAAGCCTGGCTTGGAGAATTTTGAGCATTACTTTACCAGCATGTGAGACGAGTGCAATTGTGCAGTAGTTTGAGCATTCTTTGGCATTGCCTTTCTTTGAGACTGGAATGAAAACTGAGTTTTTGCAGTCCTGTGGCCACTGCTGAGTTTTCCAAATTTCCTGGCATATTGAGTGTAACACTTTCACAGCATCGTCTTTCAGGATTTGAATCAGCTCCACTGGAATGCCATCATCTCCACTAGCTTTGTTCGTAGTGATGCTTTCTAAGGCCCACTTGACTTCACATTCCAAGATGTCTGGTTCTAGATGAGTGATCATACCATCGTGATTATCTGAGTCATGAAGCCCTTTTTTGTACAGTTCTTCGGTGTATTCTTGCCACCTCTTCTTAATATCTTCCACTTCTGTTAGGTCCAGACCATTTCTGTCCTTTATCGAGCCCATCTTTACATGAAACGTTCCCTTGGTATCTCTAATTTTCTTGAAGAGATCTCTAGTCTTTCCCATTCTGTTCTTTTCCTCTATTTCTTTGCATTGATCACTGATCAACCATTATTAAATGCCTACTGGGCTTCCCAAGTGGTGCTAGTGGTAAAGAACCTGCTTGCTAATGCAGGAGATGACCTCTATTTAACTTTGCATATCTATTCTTTCTTTCCTCTCAACATAGTTGTTAGTTTCATTTTCATTGCTTTATTTCCCAATTGGCACCTTACTCTAATTTCGTTTTCCAGTTCGTGCTTTAGTTAGTTTTGTTCTGGTAGACATAATATTTGGTTTCCTTTGTTCACCAGGTCAATCTATTGTACTTTATTTTTGTTGGACTGTTTTCATTTTGCTTATGGGTGTATATGTGTATATTCAGTCACACTTTTTATTATTGTTATGAACCTTTGCCTCTGCATTGGGCTTCTGCAGTTCTGTGGAGTTTTCCTTTTTTATCCTTTTTTTCCTTCTTCTTCAGTATTTTTTTCTCTCTATCTCTCTTTTTTATAATTTTAATTTTTAATTTTTAAACCTATTTTTTCTATATTTACTCCTTTCTTTGCCTTTCCTACTGTTCTTTTCCCCTTGCAATTAATCTTTAATTGTACATAAATCTTCATCTACCTCTATTTAACTTTTCATATCTATTTTTTCTTCCCTTTCTTTCCTTTCTTCTTAACATTTTGTTAGTTTTATTTTTATTGTTTTATCCCCCACTTATCTGCTTGCTTTAGTTTTGTTTTCCATTTTGCACTTCAGTTAGTTTTGTTCTTAACTTGTAAATGTTTGATTTACTTTGTTCGCTGGGTCAATCTACTGTACTTTATTTTTGTTGGACTGTTTTCACTATGCAAATGGGTGTATATGTATATGCGTATATTCCATCATTTACTATTATTTGCCTGATTTTGTAACTGCCATTTGTCTGGGGTTCATCTTTGGATATTTGTTTTAATCTCACTTAACGCCATAACAAACTACTTGTGGAATTTTTGTTCCTGACCAGAGATGAAGCCCTGAACCTTTGGAGTGGAAAAATTGACTCCAAGACCCAAGACTACCAGAGAACTAACCCTTGGGAGAATCAAATAGTGAGAATTCACACAAAGGAAACCACTTGAATACAAGATCCTGCATCACCAACCACCAGTAGCACCCTGGGCAGGATGCCTCATCTAAACAACAAACAAAACAAAAATACAAACCCAGTCATCAGCAGACACAATTACCACCTCACACAGCCTTGCCCATGGAGGAAAAACAAACAAAAACTCAGCACAAATCTCATCCTATACAAAGCTTACAGAAACCACTGGACCAACCTCAGGAGGGCAGAAGCCAAAAGGAAGAAAGAATTCAGTCTTGAAGTTTGGGAAAAGGAGACTTCAAACACAATAAGTTAAGAAAGAAATAATGAATACAGAGAAATACTACAGAAATGAAGGAAAAACCTAGAAACACAGAAGTCCAAATAAATGAAGAGGAAATAGGCAAGCTACTTGAAAAGTAATTTAGAATAATGACAATAAAGATGATCAAAAACTTTGAAAACAAAATGGAGAAAATGCAAGAATCAATTAACAAAGACCTAGGAGAATTAAACAATAACAACACAATTACTGAAATTAAGAATACTCTAGAAGGAATCAGTAGCAGAATATCTGAAGCAGAAGAATGAATCAGTGAGCTGGAAGATAAGATGGTAGAAATAATTTCTGAAGAGAAGAATAAAGTAAAAAGAATGAAAAGAGCTGAAGATAGTCTCAGAGGCCTCTGAGACAATATCAAATGCACCAACATTCGAATTATAGGGACCCCAGAAGAAGAGAAAAAAGAAAAGGTATGAGAAAATTTTTGAAGAGATTATAGTTAAAAATTTCCCCAATGTGGAAAAGGAAATACTCAATCAAGTCCAAGAGGCAGGAAGAGTCCCACACAGGATAAACCCAAGAAGAAACATGCCAAGACACATACTAATCAAACTAACAAACACTAAACACAAAGAGAGAATATTAAAATCAGCAAGAGAGAAGAAACAAGTAACATATAGGGGAAACCCCATATGCTTAAGAGTTGCTCTTTTAGCAGAAACTCTGCAGGCCAGAAGGGAATGGCAGGATATATTTAAAGTACTGAAAGGGAAAAATCCACAACCAAGATTATTGTACACTGCAAGGATCTCATTCAAAATTGATGGAGAAATAAAAAGCGTTTAAGACAAGCAAAAGTTAAGAGAACTCATTACTACCAAACCAGTTTTACAACAAATGTTAAAGGGACTTATATAGCCAAGAAATAAAAGAGAAGAAAAAAGATCTACAAAGCCAACTCCAAATAATTAAGAAAATGGCAATAGGAACATATATATCAATAATTATTTTAAATGTAAATGGATTAAATGCTCCAACCAAAAGACACAGAGTGGCTGAATGTATACAAAAACAAGACCCAAGTATATGCTGTTTACTAGAAACCCACTTCAGACCTAAAGACACATATAGACTGAAAATGAGAGGATGGGAAAATACATTACATGCAATTGGGAAGCAAAAGAAAGCTGGAGTAGCAATCCTCATATCAGACAAAATAAAAACCCTAAAATAAAGAATATTACAAGAGATAAGGAAGGACACACATAATGATTAAGGAATCAATCCAAGAGGAAGACATAACAATTGTAAATATCTATGCACCCAACATAGGGGCACCTCAAAACATAAGACAAACACTGCTGACAAGAACACTGGAGTGGGTTGTCATTTCCTTCTCCAGTGCATGAAAGTGAAAAATGAAAGAAGTCACTCAGTGATGTCTGACTGTTAGCAACCCCATGGACTGCAGACCACCAGGCTCCTCCGTCCATGGGATTTTCCAGGCAAGAGTACTGGAGTGGGGTGCCATTGCCTTCTTCAAGACAAACACTAACAGACATAAAAGAAGAAATTGACAGCATCACAATAGTAGTAGGAGACTTTAACACCTCACTCACACCAATGGATAGATTATCAAAACAGAAAATCAATAAGGAAACACAAGTATTTATTTATTTTACTTGGATGTTAATTACTTTTAAAAATTGTAGTGGTTTTTTCCCATACATTGACATGAATCAGAAGTGGGTGTACATGTGTCCCACATCCTGAACCCCCCTCTCACCTCCCTCCCCATCCATCCCTCAGGGATGTGCCAGTGCACCAGCCCTGAGTGGCCTGTCTCATGCATCGAACCTGGACTGGTGATCTATTTCACATACATTAATATACATGTTTCAATGTTATTCTCTCAAATCTTCCCACCCTTGCCTTCTCCCACAGAGTCCAAAAGTCTGTTCTTTCCATATGTGTCTCCTTTGCTGGAGACACAAAGGAGACATATAGGGTCTGGCATATAGGGTCACAGTTACCATCTTTCTAAATTCCATACATATGCATTAATATACTGTTATTGGTATTTTTCTTTCTGATTTTCTTCACTCTGTATAATACACTCCAGCTTCATCCACCTCAACTGATTCAAACACATTCTTTTTAATAGCTGAGTAATATTTCATTGTGTATATGTACCACAGTTTTTTTATCCATTTGTCTGCCTATGGACATCTAGCTTGTTCCATGTCCTAGCTATTGTAAACAGTGCTGCAATGAACATTGGGGTATGTGTATCTCTTTCAATTCTGGTTTCCTTTCTCTGCACTCTCTCCAGTATTTATTGTTTGTAGACTTTTTGATAGCCATTCTGACCGGCATGAGATGGTACCTCATTGTAGTTTTGATTTGCATTTCTCTGATAATGAGTGATGTTGAGCATCTTTTCATGTGTTTGTTAGCCATCTGTATGTCTTCTTTGGAGAAATGTCTGTTTAGTTCTTTGGCCCATTTTTTTGATTGGATCATTTATTTTTCTTGAATTGAGCTACATGAGCTGCTTGTATATTTTTGAGATTAATTCTTTATCAGTTGCTTCATTTGCTATTATTTTATCCCATTCTGAAGGCTGTCTTCACCTAGCTTATAGTTTATTTCATTGTGCAAAAGCTTTTAAGTTTAATTAGGTCCTATTTGGATTTTTTGTTTGTTTGCTTGTTTGCTTTCCATTACTCTGGGAAGTGGGTCATAGAGGATCCTGCTTTGATTTATGTCAGAGAGTGTTTTGCCTGTTTTCCTCTAAAAGTTTTATAGCTTTTGATCTTACGTTTAGATCTTTAATCCATTTTGAGTTTATTTTTGTGTATAGTGTTAGAAAGTGTTCTAGTTTCATTCTTTTACAAGTGGTTGACCAGTTTTCCCAGCACCATTTGTTAAAGAGATTGTCTTTTCTCCATTGTATATTCTTGCTTCATTTGTCAAAGATAAGGTGTCCATAGATGTGTGGATTTATCTCTGGGCTCTCTATTTTGTCCCATTGATCTGTATTTTGTCTTTGTGCCAGTACCATACTGTCTTGATGACTTTGGCTTTGTAGTATAGTCTTAAATCAGGCAGGTTGATTCGTCCAGTTCCATTCTTCTTTCTCAAGATTGCTTTGGCTATTCGAAGTTTTTTTTTTTTTTTTTGTATTTCCACACAAATTGTGACATTATTGTTCTAGTTCTCTGAAAAATACCATTGGTAGCTTTATAAGGATTGCATTGAATCTATAGATTGCTTTGGGTAGTATACTTAATTTTCTCTATATTGATTCTTCCAATCCATGAACATGGTATATTTCTCCATCTATTTGTGTCATCTTTGACTTCTTTCATCAGTGTTTTATAGTTTTCTATAGATAGGTCTTTTGTTTCTTTAGGTAGATTTATTCCTAAGTATTTTATTCTTTTCATTGTAATGGTGAATGGAATTGTTTCTTTAATTTCTTTCTGTTTTCTCATTGTTAGTGTATAGAAATGCAAGTGATTTCTGTGAGTTAACTTTATATCCTGCAATTTTACTATATTCATTGATTAGTTCTAGTAATTTTCTGGTGGATTATTTAGGGTTTTCTATATAGAGAACCATGTCATCTGCAAACAGTGAGAGTTTTACTTCTTCTTTTCCAATCTGGATTCCTTTTATTTCTTTTTCTTCTCTGACTGCTTTGGCTAAAACTTCAAAAACTGTTTAATAGTAGTGGTGGTGAGAGTGGACACCCTTGTTTTGTTCCTGATTTGGGGGAATGCTTTCAATTTTTCACCATTGAAGATAATTTTTTGCTGGGGTTTATCATATATGGCTTTTATTATGTTGAGGTATGTTCCTTCTATGCCTACTTTCTGGAGGGTTTTTATCATAAATGGATGTTGAATTCTGTCAAAAGCTTTCTCTGCACTTATTGAGATAATCATATGGTTTTTATCTTTCAATTTGTTAATGTGGTATATCACATTGATTGATTTGCAAATATTGAAGAATCCTTGCATCCATGTGATAAAGCCCACTTAGTCATGATGTATGATCTTTTTAATATGCTGTTGGATTCTGTTTGCTAGAATTTTGTTAAGGGTGTCTGTTCATCAATGATATTAGCCTGTAGTTTTCTTTTTTTGTGGCATCTTTGTCTGGTTTTGGCATTAGGGTGATGGTGGCCTCATATAATGAGTTTGGGAGTTTACATTTCTCTGAAATTTTCTGGAAGTCTGAGTACAATAGGTGTTAGCTTTTCTCTAAACTTTTGGTAAAATTCAACTGTGAAGCAATCGGGCCCTAGGCTTTAGTTTGTTGGATGATTTCTGATTACACTTTTGATTTCTGTGCTTGTGATGGGTCTGTTAAGATTTTCTATCTCTTCCTGGTTCAGTTTTTGAAGGTTATACTTTTCTAAGAATTTTTCTATTTCTTCCAAGTTGTCCATTTTATTGACATATAGTTGCTGATAGTAGTCTCTTATGATCCTTGGTATTTCTGTGTTGTTTGTTGTGGATTTCTCCATTTCCATTCCTAATTTTGTTGATTTGATACTTCTCCCTTCTTTTCTTGATCAGTCTGGCTAATGGTTTGCATATTTTATTTCTCTTCCCAAAGAACCAGCTTTTAGTTTTGTTGATTTTTGCTATAGTCTCCTTTGTTTCTTATTTTTTTCCGCCCTAATTTTTATGATTTCTTTCCTTCTACTAATTCTACAGTTCTTCATTTCTTCTTTTCTAGTTGCTTTAGGTGTAAATTTAGGTTATTTATTTGATTTTTTCTCTTGTTTCTTGAGGTAAGCTTGTATTGCTATGAACCTTCTCCTTAGCACTGCTTTTACTGAATCCCATAGGTTTGGGGATGTTGTGCTTTCATTTTCATTTGTTTCTATGCATATTTTGATTTTTCTGGGAAATATAAGTCTTAAATGATATATTAGATGAAATGGATCTCATCCATCTCATGGATGCCATCCAACCACCTCATACTCTGTCATCCCCTTTTCCTCCTGCCCGCAATCTTTCCCAGTATCAGGGTATTTTCAGATGAGTCAGCTCTTCACATCAGGTGGCCAAAGTATTGGAGTTTCAGCTTCAACATCAGTTCTTCCAATGAACACCCAGGACTGATCTCCATTAGAATGGACTGGTTGGATGTCCTTGTGTCCAAGGGATTCCCAAGAGTCTTCTCCAACACCACAGTTCAAAAGCATCAATTCTTCTGTACTCAACTTTCTTTGTAGTCCAACTCTCACACCCATACATGACCACTGAAACACCATAGACTTGACTAGACAGACCTTTGTTGACAAAATCACTCTATTTTTTAATATGCTATCTAGGTTGGTGACAACTTTCCTTCCAAGGAGTAAGTGTCTTTTAATTTCATGGCTGCAATAACCATCTGCAGTGACTTTGGAGCCCAGAAAAATAAAGTCAGACACTGTTTCCACTGTTTACCCATCTATTTGCCATGAAGTGATGGGAATCAACAGGTTACTGAAAAAATCAAAAGGTAAATAAAAACTATCTAGAAAAAAATGATAATGAAAACATAACAACTCAAAACCTATCAGATTCTGCAAAAGCAGTTCTAAGAGGGAAGCTTATAGCAATACAATCCTACCTCAAGAAACAAGAAAAACATCAAATAGACAACCTAACTTTATACCTAAAACAACTAGAAGAACAGAAACATCCCAAAATTAGTAGAAGGAAAGAAACCATAAAGATCCAAGCAAAAACAAATAAAAATGAAATGAAAGAAACAATGTAAAGATTAATAAAACTAAAAGCTGGTTCTTTGAGAAGATAAACCAAATTTACAAGCATTTAACCAGACCTAACAGGCAAAAAAGAGAAGAATCAAATCAACAAAATTAGAAATGAAAAAGGAGAGCTTACAACAGACAATACAAAAATAGAAAGTAGTAGACTATTATGAACAACTACATGATAATAAAATGGATAACCTGCAAGAAATGGACAGATTTTTAGAAACGTTCAATCTTCTAAGACTGATACAGAAAGAAATAGAAATAATGGATAACCCAATTTCAAGCACTGAAATTTAAGCTGTAATTAAAATTCTCCCTAAAAGCAAAAGCCCAGGACCAGATGGCTTCACAGGAGAATTCTATCTAATGTTTAGAGAAGAGCTAATACCTATTCTTCTAAAACTCTTTCAAAAAATTGCAGAGGAAGTAACACTTCCAAACTCATTCTACGAGGCCACCATCACCCTGATACCAAAACCAAAGACAACACTAAAAAAGAAAACTACACACCAATATCACTGATGAACATAGATGCAAAAATCCTCAACAAAATTTTAGCAAACAGAATTCAGCAACACATCAAAAAGTCCATACACCATGATCAACTAGGGTTCATTCCAGGAATGCAAGGATTCTTCAATATATGTGAATCAATCATCAATGTGATGCACCATATTAACAAATTGAAAGATAAAAACCATATGATAAGCTCAATAGATGCAGAAAGAGCCTGTGACAAAATTCAGCACCCATGTATGATTAAAACTCTTCAAAAAATGGGCATAGAAGGAACCTACCACAACATAATAAAGGCCATATATGATAAGCCTACAGCAAACATTATTTTCAATGGTGAAAAACTGAAAACTTTCTCCATAAGATCAGGAATAAGATAAGGGCATCCACTTTTACCACTATTATTCAACATAGTTTTGGAAGTCCTAGCTACAGCAATCAGAGAAGAAAAAGAAATAAAAGGAATCCAGATTGGAAAAGAAAAAGTAAAGTCTTCACTGTTTGCAGATGACATGATACTGTACATAGAAAACCCTAAAGATAGTATCAGAAAATTACTAGAGCTAATCAGTGAATTTAGCAAGGTTTCAGGATAAAAAATCAATACACAGAAATCACTTGCATTTCTATATACTAACAATGAAAACTCAGAAATAGAAATTAAGAAATCAGTCTCATTCACCATTGTGAAAAAAGAATTAAATATCTAAGAATAAACTTACCTAAGGAGACAAAAGAAATGTACACAGAAAATTATAAGACACTAATGAAAGAATTCAAAGATGACATAAACAGATGGAGAGATATTCCATGTTCCTGGGTAGGAAGAAGCAATATTGTGAAAATGACTATATTATCAAACAGAATCTACAGATTCAATGTGATCCCTATCAAATTACCAATGGCATTTTTCACAGAACTAGAACAAACAATTTCACAATTCATATGAAAATGCAAAAGACCCCAAATAGCTAAAACAGTCCAGAAAAAGAAGAGTGGAGCTTGAGGAATCAACCTTCCTGACTTCACATTATACTACAAAGCTGCAGTCTTCAAGACAGTATGGTACTCTCACAAAAACAGAAATATAGACCAATGGAAGAAAATAGAAAGCCCAGAAATAAACCCATGCATCTATGTGTACCTTATTTTTGACAAAGGAGGCAAGAATATACAATAAGACAAAGACAGCCTCTTTATTTTTTTTAATTAATTTATTTTTTTAATTACAATACTGTATTTGTTTTGCCATACATTGACATGTATTAGCCACAGGTGAACACAATCTCCCAATGCTGAAGCCCCCTCCCACCTCCCACCCCACACCATCTACCTGAATCATCCTGTGCACCAGCCCCATGCATCCTGCATCCTGCATTGAACACAGACTGGCGCTTCGTTTCTTACAAGATGGTATACGTTTCAATACCATTCTCCCAAACCATCCCATCCTTTCCCTCTCCCCCAGAGTCCAAAAGTCCATTCTATACCTCTGTGTCTCTTTTGTTGTCTCACATATAGGGTCATCATTACTATCTTCTAAATTCCANGAGCTGCATAAGTTGCTTGTATATCTTTGAGATTAGTTGTTTGTCAGTTGTTTCATTTGCTATTGTTTTCTCCCATTCAGAAGGCTGTCTTTTCACCGACAGCCTCTTTAATAAATAGTGCTGGGAAAACTGGAAAGCTACATGTAAAAGAATGAAATCAGAACACTTCCTAACACCATACACAAAGATAAACTCAAAATGGATTAAAAATCTAAATGTAAGACCAGAAGCTATAGAACTTAAAGGAAAACATAGTCATAACACTTGATGACATAAGTCAAAGCAAGATCCTCTATGACCCACCTCCTAGAGTAATGGAAATAAAAACAAAAGTAAACAAGTGGGTCCTGATTAAACTTAAAAGCTTTTGCACAGCAAAGGAAACTATAAGCAAGATGAAAAGACATCCCTCAGAATGGGAGAAAATAATAGTAACTGAAACAACTGACAATGGATTGATTTTCAAAATATATAAGCAGCTCATACAACTCAATGCCAGAAAAACAAACAACTCAATCAAAAAGTGGGGGGAAAGACTTAAACAGATATTTCTCCAAAGAAGACATACAGATGGCTAACAAACACAGGAAAAGATGCTCAACATCGCTCACTATTAGATAAATGCAAATCAAAACTACAGGGAGATATCACCTCACACTGGTCAGAATAGCCATCATCAAAAAGTCTACAAACAATAAATGCTGGAGAGGATGTGGAGAAAAGGGAATGCTCTTGTACTGTTGGTGGGTTGTAAATTGATACAGCTACTATGGAAGACAGTATGGAGATTCCTGAAAACACTAGGAATAAAACCACCATATGACCCAGCAGTCTCACTCCTAGGCATATACCCTGAGGAAAACAAAATTGAAAAAGACACATGGATCTCATTGTTCATTGCAGCATTATTTACAATAACTAGAACATAGAAGTAACCTATATGTCCATCGACAGATGAATGGATAAAGAAGTGGTGTTATGTATACACAATGCAATATTACTCAGCCATAAAAAGGAACACATTTGAGTCAGTTCTGATGAGGTAGATGAACCTAGAATCTATTATACAGGGTGAAGTGAGTCAGAAAGAGAAAGATAAATATCATCTTCTAATACATATATACAGAATCTAGAAAAATAGTACTGAAGAATTTATTTACAGGACAGCAATGGAGAAACAGATATAGAGAATAAGTTTATGGGCATGGGGAGAGGGGAAGAGAGGGTGAGATAAATGGAAAAAGTAACATGGAAATTTACATTACCATATGTAAAATAGATAGCCAACAGAAATTTGCTGTATGGCTCAGGAACCATAAACAAGGGATCTGTATCAACCTAGAGGTGCGAGACCGGGAGGGAGATGGGAGGAAGTTTCAAAAGGGAGGGGATATATGTATACCTGTGGCCAATTCATGTTGAACTTTGACAGAAAACAATAAAATTCTATAAAGCAATTATCCTTCAATTAAAAAATTTTTAAAAAGCTGATACATTTTGCCGACAAAGTTCTGTCTATGCTTCTGAACTATGGTGATGGAGAAGACTCTTGAGAGTCCCTTGGACTGCAAGGAGATTCAACCAGTCCATCCTAAAGGAAATCAGTCCTGAATATTCATTTGAAAGACTGATGCTGAAGCTGAAGCTCCAATACTTTGGCCACCTGATGTGAAGAACTGGCTCATTGGAAAAGACCCTGATGCTGGGAGAGATTGAAGGCAGGAAGAGAAGGGGGAAACAGGATGAGATGGTTGGATGGCATCACTGACTCGATGGACCTGAGTTTGAGCAAGCTCCACGAATTGGTGATGGACAGGAAAGCCTGGCGTGCTGTAGTCCATGGGGTTGCAAACAGTCGGACACAACTAAGCAACTGAACTGTCTCCAGCATGGTGACTACTGCTCCTTTAATAGTAGAAACCCAATGTAGCAACCATCGCTTATGGTTAAATGGAACTCTTGCTATATTCTTTGGCAGAACTCTTTTCCTTTCTGGGAACCTTCAGTATTTATCATAGCCTAGAATATCAGAATGGAAAGTACAGATCCCTTAATTAGGTCACTGGGAGTGATGGTAACTGATATCTCTGCCTCTATGTATTCTGCCTATCATTCTTCCTAAAAGTCTTTTTTGAAACTTAGAAATAAATTTAACCAAAAATTATACTCTTAAAATTATAAGACAATGGCAAAAGAAATTGAAAAAGGTACAAATAATGAAAACATACTCTGCAATTATGAATCAGAAGAATTAATATTGTTAAAATGTCTATATTACCCAAAACAAGGAATAGATTCAATGCAATTCCTATCAAATTTCCAATGGCATTTTTCACAGAAATAAATGCAACAATCCTAAACTTCAGATAGAAATACAAAAGAAGCCAATAGCTAGTACCAATTTGAGGAGGAAAAAAAAATGATGGCGACATCACACTTCCTGATTTCAACCTATTTTATCAGTTCAGTTCAGTTCAGTCACTCAGTCATGTCCGACTGTTTGCAACCCCATGAATCGCAGCATGCCAGGCCTCCCTGTCCATCACCACCTCCCAGAGGTCACTCAGACTCACCTCCATCGAGTCCGTGATGCCATCCAGCCATCTCATCCTCTGTCGTCCCCTTCTCCTCCTGCCCCCAATCCCTCCCAGCATCAGAGTCTTTTCCAGTGAGTCAACTCTTCACATGAGGTGGCAAAAGTAATGGAGTTTCAGCTTCAGCATCATTCCCTCCAAAGAAATCCCAGGGCCGATCTCCTTCAGAATGGACTGGTTGGATCTCCTTGCAGCCCAAGGGACTCTTGAGTCTTCTCCAACAGCACAGTTCAAAAGCATCAATTCTTCAGTGCTCAGCCTTCTTCACAGTCCAACTCTCACATCCATACATGACCACTGGAAAAACCATAGCCTTGACTAGACGGACCTTTGTTGGCAAAGTAATGTCTCTGCTTTTCAATATGCTATCTAGGTTGGTCATAACTTTTATAAAGCCATAGTAATCAAAACAGTATAGTACTGGAATTAAAAATAGACAAATGGAACAAAATTAAGAGCCTAGAAATAAACCTGCATATATACAGTCAAGTAATATTTGATATAGATGCCAATAATAGACAATAGAGAAAGAACAGTTTCTTCAATAAATGCTTTTAGGACAACTGCATATTCATATGCAAAAGAGTGAAAGTGAATCCCTATCAAGAGTCTTCTCCAACACCACAGTTCAAAAGCATCAATTCTTCGGTGCTCAGCCTTCTTCACAGTCCAACTCTCACATCCATACATGACCACAGGAAAAACCATAGCCTTGACTAGATGGACCTTAGTCGGCAAAATAACGTCTCTGCTTTCGAATATACTATCTAGGTTGGTCATAACTTTTCTTCCAAGGAGTAAGCATCTTCTAATTTCATGGCTGCAGTCAACATCTGCAGTGATTTTGGAGACCCAAAAAATAAAGTCTGACACTGTTTGCACTATTTTCCAGTCTATTTCCCATGAAGTGATGGGACCAGATGCCATGATCTTCATTTTCTCAATGTTGAGCTTTAAGCCAACTTTTTCGCTTTCCTCTTTCACTTTCATCAGGAGGCTTTTTAGGTCCTCTTCACTTTCTGCCATAAGGGTGGTGTCATCTGCATATCTGAGGTTATTGACATTTCTCCCGGCAATCTTGATTCCAGCTTGTGTTTCTTCCAGTCCAGCATTTCTCATGATGTACTCTACGTATAAGTTAAATAAGCAGGGTGACAATATACAACCTTGACGTACTCCTTTTCATATTTGGAACCAGTCTGTTGTTCCATGTCCAGTTCTAACTGTTGCTTCCTGACCTGCATACAGATTTCTCAAGAGGCAGGTTAGGTGGTCTGGCATTCCCATCTCTTTCAGAATTTTCCACAGTTTATTAATCATTAGGCAATTGTAAATCAAAATCACAGTGAAATATCATTTCAAACCTGTTAGGATGGCTCTTATCAAAAAGACAAGGGACAACAGTGCTGGCAAGAAAGTGGAGGAAAAAAGACCACTGGTATACTGTTGATGAGAATGTTAAGTGATGCAGCTACCACAGAACACAGTATAGAGTTTCCTCAAAAACTTAAAAATAGAATTACCATATGATCTAGCAATCCCACTTTTGGGTATGTATTGAATGAAATGAAATTGGTATCACCAAAAGATATCTGCACCCCATGTTCATTGCAGCAATATTCACAATACCCAAGCCCAAGACACTGAAACAATCAAAGTTGTCCAATTATCAACAGATAAATGGATAAGGAAAATGCATAATATATATGCACATATATTTATTTATGTGTGTTCAGCCATAAATATGAAGGAAATTTGCTATTTGCAACAGTCTGGATGGACCTTGAAAGCATTTTGGTATGTTAAAGATGAATATTATATGATCTCATTTATATGTGGAATTTAAGAAAGCAAACTCATAGAAACAGATAATAGAATAGTGGTTTCCAAAGGCCAGGGGTTGGGGGAAATGGATAGATGGTAGTCACAAGGTACTCTATTGCGTGCTAACATATGATATGATAATCTTCAAACTTTGTGTTCACTTCTAAGTGTCTATTCACATGCATCTAATCCAGAACTTCTTGTCCTCAACCTTCTAATTAATATTTCTTCTTATAGTATCTTAATTATTGTAATCATTCCATTATATTCTAACCTTGAACCATTTTTCTTCCACACAAAGCTAGTGGCCAGATGCATCAACAACAGCTCTGCTCATCTGAGGACTTCTCCTCACCACTCACATTTGAATTTACACCTGAGAGAGGCTTTAATAAGGTCTTCATTCATTTTTGGTTTACACACCCGAACTGACCCATTGGTGAACCAAGCTCAGATTTTTCTCTGCCTCTGTGAGATCATGGTCAAGAGTCACTCATATGGTAATAAGAGCTGAGGGAGAAACATTGGTGGAACTGTGGTAAATAATATGGACTTCTGAGTATCTTGGGCTTCCCTGCTGGCTCAGGCAGTAAAGAATCCATCTGCAATGCAGGAGACCCAGGGTTTGATCCCTGTATTGGAAAGAACCATTAGAGAAGGGAATGGCTACCAACTCCAACATTCTTGCCTAGAGAACCTCATGGACAGAGAAGCCTGGCGGGTGGTAGTTCATGGGGTCTCGAAGAGTTGGACACAACTAACGGACTAACACACTGGGTATCTGCCCATTCAACTTGTTTCTTTGTACTCATATTTGATCCCAGAATTATCATTTCCATCATAAAATGGGTTTCTGCTTGCCCAGTCAACCTTATTACTTGGTGGGTCTAAAAAATGAAATTTATGATAAGTTATGCCTACACAGTTACTTGGTATCCCATGATTAGTTGCTCTGTTTCTACTCCAATCTTTAGGAACATATCAAAAGCTGTTTATTAAAAGGCTTATAAAAAAATAAAAGGCCTATAATACTACACAGTATATGACATGGTCTTGCTCCAAAACCCTAGGGGTCTGTGTAGTGGTTTGCCTGCTGAGGCAAGCCATAAACTCCACAAGCCATAAACTCCCAAAATGACCCATCAGACACACACAGACATACACACACACACACACACACACACACACAAACCAACAAAAATAAAACTCAGTATAAAAGTAGGAAAAGTATATAAATGGTCAATAAATGTACAGCCTCATTAGTTATCAGAGAAATTCAAATCAATATCACAATGAGATACCACTTTTACCTACTACAATGGTTAACTTTTTTTAACTACTGACCCAAGAGAAAGGTAGTTCTCATTCAACTTTGAATGATGATATCAAATTCTTATTAAAATCTTTGAGCCTATAGGCCATAAGTGCTTTTAATTTTGAAACTGAAATAAATTGACTTTTTCAAATAAAAGGCTCCATTGTGGTAGGGAGTTGCTTTGTTTTTGTTTAGTTTTATTCTCAAAGCTTTTAAAAATAAGTTTCAGGAAGTTAAGTGGTTAACTACTATTTGGTTCCAGAATCCTGACCCCCTAGAAATGGTAACCATCCACCCAAACCACCTCTTCCTCGTTCCTTTTCCCTCAGACCCCTGTGATTTTCTCCATGAACAGACTCTGATAGATTTAAATATATCACAGGAACCAGTACTCTCAGTCAAAGTGATAAACTAAAGAATGGGTAGGTAAACCAATCAGAGCCAGGCAGATACACAGATATGTTTACTCTTGCTTCCAGAAATTTATTCCCTCCCCACTACCCCATCAACAACTGGGATTTGTAAGAGGTAAAACTCAGCCCAACTGCATGCATCTTGCAATATCAAATGGATCCAACCTAAAAATGCTAGCAACTCACTGAGAAAATCAGAGACAATGGACTCAGAAAATTTGATCCTAATAACTTTATTTAAGCATCTGAATTAAACCATGTCTGAAAGAAGCTCATCTTAATCCTAGACTGTCAGTTACATGAACCAATAAATTCTTTCTGTTTAGGCCAGCTTAAATTTCTTGGCCAACAGCCAAATGAATACTAAAACCTGAGGGAAATCTGTTGTCATTGATCCAGTGAACAATTGTTGTAGAATTAGATCTTCATTACAAACAGACAAATGGGACATTCCAAACATCATGTTATTCTTTCTATCTTTTCTGTAATGTTTATCACCGGTACCAGGAATGAAGTGAATAAAAATATATACCAGACAAGTTAAACTGAAGGTCAAGAGAAAATACATTTAGTCTTAAAAAGTAAAATTATCATGTTAAATTCACCAAAACCCAGGTTCCACTTCTGTCTTGAATATCTAGAAAATGAAATAAAACATGGGACATTCCAAACATCATGTTATTCTTTCTATCTTTTCTGTAATGTTTATCACCGGTATCAGGAATGAAGTGAATAAAAATATATACCAGACAAGTTAAACTGAGGGTCAAGAGAAAATACATTTAGTCTTAAAAAGTAAAATTATCTTGTTAAATTCACCAAAACCCAGGTTCCACTTCTGTCTTGAATATCTAGAAAATGAAATAAAACATTTCAGCATATCCCCAAATAATCAGTCTTTCAATGAACATCAACATTAAACAAATTCACACAGGCTACTATATGAAATATAATACCAATTTTGTAATGAATAACTTCATTTATCTAATTTTCAGATGCCCAAATTCTCTGCTTGGGGCATCTTTTTCCTGATATTAACAAAACTGTGATGTCAAAGTAATACTTTTTTTTTTTTTAGAGAGAGAGAGAGAGCATGGAAATGAAGCTAGGGGAGGGCATAATCTTCAATGGTTCTCAACCGAACACAGTAACTCCTTCTGAAAGTAGTTAAATTTAACAGTGACTAGCAGTGTTTGTGGGATATTCCTGGGGCTTAGAGACCAGGACTTGGCATGCTATTCACTGAGGAACACTTAGATCTGTCCTGAATGAAATACCAGTAAGTACTGAGTCTGTAGTGAGGCCTGCCAGAAAGCGCAAATCTCAAGATCACTGTCCTGTTTTTTTTTATAATAACTGGCCCCAAAGGCAATAACAGTCTATAAAATGAGGACACCCACCACACAGCTTGTAGTCTCTGACAATTATTTTATGTTAACAAAAATTAAGGGTCTTCGGAGAAATGGCTGATTTCTACCTGGTGAAGAAAATAAACATGATTAACCTTGTCTATCCTGTGCCAGAAAGCAAGACACTAGCAAAGACTAATGAACTAATGACACAGAAATGTTGCTGCTGCTAAGTCACTTCAGTCGTGTCTGACTCTGTGTGACCCCATAGATGGCAGCCCACTAGGCTCCTCTGTCCCTGGGATTCTCCAGGCAAGAATACTGGAGTGGGTTGCCATTTCCTTCTCCAATGCATGAAAGTGAAAGTGAAGTGGCTCAGTCGTGTCCAACTCTTAGCGACACCATTGACTGCAGCCTACCAGGCTCCTCCATCCATGGGATTTTCCAGCAAGAGTACTGGAGCGGGGTGCCATTGCCTTCTCCAACACAGAAATAGAGGAACCAAATTAAAGGGGCTTCCATTGGCCAAAGATAGAGTAAGTGAATGAGTCAAAACAAACAAACAAAAAACAGTAAAAAGTAATTACAATGGATTGCAACACATCAAATTATAAGAACCTGTGAATTCATGATGATTTTTAAAAGTAGAAGTCACTGTTTATCACAATAGATCAATTCAATATTCCAAAAATAAACAAATAAAGGACAAATATCAAATATTTATCTTGCTTTTCTTTTAAAACTTTATCTCAGGGTTAACAAATATTTGATAATGGTAAGTTCTTTTCCACAGAGTGCCTGATAATAGTACAGGAAAAGTGATACAATTTTTAAAATAACCATTTTCAATTCTAATTTTATTAATAATAGAACTAAGTAACAGTCATCAGAGAATTTAAAAACCTAATGATGCAATAGAACATAATCAGCACCACCTATGTATATTTAGAACAAAAATACTAAAGTTAAATCAAATCTTAAGAAAAAAATTCATTATTTAAAAAATAGAAAGGTAGACAGTAATTTTTAAAAGTCCCCTCAGGGAAAGATAATCAGCCAAATTCAAAATGTGAGGCATTCTGCAGGACAAAGGACCGTTTTTGTAAAATAAAAAAAAATAAAAATATATAAATAAAAAATCAGAGACACAGAAAAAAAGGAAAGGGACTCACCAAATAAAAGAGAATTAACAATCAAATAGCAAGGAGAGATAAGAAAACCTTCCTCAGTTATCAATACAAAGAAATAGAGGGAAATAATAGAATGGGAAAGACTAGAGATCTCTTCAAGAAAACTAGAAATACAGGGAAATTTTCATGTAAAGAGAGGCACAATAAAGGACAGAAATGGTATGGACCTAACAGAAGCAGAAGATATTAAGAAGAGATGACAAGAATACACAGAAGTACTACACAGAAAAGATCTTCATGACCCAGATAACCACAATAGTGTGATCACTCACCTAGAGCCAGACATCCTGGAATGTGAAGTCAAGTGGGCCTTAGGAAGCATCACTATGAACAAAGCTAGAGGAGGTGATGGAATTCCAAGTAAGCTATTTCAAATCCTAAAAGATGATGCTGTGAAAGTGCTGCACTCGATATGCCAGCAAATTTGGAAAACTCAACAGTGGACATAAGACTGGAAAAGTTCAGTTTTCATTCCAACCCCAAAGAAAGGCAATGCCAAAGAATGCTCAAACAACCGCACAAATGCACTCATTTCACATGCTAGCAAAGTAATGCTCAAAATTCTCCAAGCCAGGCTTCAGCAATATGTGAACCATGAACTTCCAGATGTTCAAGCTGGTTTTAGAAAAGGCAGAGGAACCAGACATCAAATTTCTGACATCTGTTGGATCATCAAAAATGCAAAAGATGATGATATGGGGAGGGTGGTGGGAGGGGGGTTCAGGATTAGGAGCTCATGTAAACCCTTGGCAGATTCATGACAATGTATGGCAAAACCAATACAGTATTGTAAAGTAAAAAATAATAATAATAAAATAAAATTTTAAAAAAGTAAACCTTGGGAAAAAATGCAAAAGAGTTTCAGAAAAACATTTACTTCTTCTTTATTGACTCTGGCAAAGCCTTTGATTGTGTGGATCACAACAAACTGTGGAAAATTCTTCAAGAGAAGGGAATACCAGACTACTTGACCTGTCCTGAGAAATCTGTATGCAAGTCAAGAAGTAACCATTAGAACTGGACATGGAACAACAGACTGGTTCCAAATTGAGAAAGGAGTACATCAAGGCTGTATGTTGTCACCCTGCTTATTTAACTTATATGCAGAGCACATCATGAGAAATGCTGGGCTGGATGAAGCACAATCTGGAAACAAGATTGCTGGGGAAAATATCAATAATCTCAGATATGCAGATGACATCATAATTATGGCAGAAAGCAAAGAAGAACTAAAGAGTCTCTTGATGAAAGTGAAAGAGGAGAGTGAAAAAGTTGGCTTAAACTAAGAAAACTAAGATTGTGGCATCTGGTCCCATCACTTCATGGCAAATAGATGGGGAAACAGTGACAGACTAAATATTTTGGGGGACTCCAAAATCACTGCAGAGAGTGACTGCAGCCATGAAATTAAAAGACACTTGCTCCTTGGAAGAAGTTATGACCAACCTAGACAGCATGTTAAAAAGCAGAGACATTACTTTGCCAACAAAGGTCCATCTAGTCAAGGCTATGGTTTTTCCAGTAGTCATGTCTAGATGTGAATGTTGGACTGTAAAGAAAGCTGAGCACTGAAGAATTGATGCTTTTGAACTGTGGTGTTGGCGAAGACTCATGAGAGTCCCTTGGATGCAAGGAGATCCAACCAGTCAATCCTCAAGGAAATCAATCTTGAATATTCACTGGAAGGAGTGATGCTGAAGCTGAAACTTTGGCCACCTCATGCAAAGAACTGAATCATTTGAAAAGACTCTGATGCTGGGAAAGATTGAAGGTGGGAGGAAAAGGGGACAACAGAGGATGAGATGGTTAGATGGCATCACTGACTCAATGGACATGAGTTTGAGTAAACTCTGGGAGTTGGTGTTGGACAGGGAGGCATGGTGTGCTGCAGTCCATGGGGTCACAAAGAGTCGGACATGACTGAGCAACTGAACTGAACTGAACAATCAAATGTGACGGGAAGCTCTTAAATCTTGATTTGTACAAAACAACTGTTAGATGATCTTCAGACAATCAGGGAAACTTGAAAGTGGCTTGTGTATAAATACTAAGAAATCATTGCTAATTTTTCCAGGAATAATTGTGTCATGATGGGTACATAAAAATTCATTGTCAATTAAGCAAAGCATATCAAGTGATTTAGGAGGAAAATAACTGTTGAGTCACAACTCAGGGAATTTCCTGGGTAAAATATTAAACTAGACCTAGTACAGAGTGAACAAGAAGAGACAGACTACTCCAGACTGGTAGGTGGCAGTTCTAGTAAGCAAGGGAACTTACAGCCGAGCAAAATGAATAGATCTCCACATCCACCTGCCAGAATCTTAAGTCTATATAGAGACCTTAACTGGGTTTAATAATGAATTCAGTCCTCTGAGTATGGGCATGATGGACAGAACATACACTCCAAGGTCAGATAAGGGCATAAGGAGCTTCCTATTGAGCCTCCAGCTCACCCATCAACCACGGTCATGCCTTCTCAATGACCTCCTCCAACAATAACACGATGTCTAACAGGTTCTGAAATACTCCAAAAAATCAGAAATGTGTAGATGGGGAATAGAAGAAACAGAACTGGCAAAATGTCAATCATTATTGACATCAGTTTATTATTTTACTTTCTACACTTGCATATGTCATTCTTCATAAATTATTTTTTTATTAAAAAAAATTCATTTTGTTTTTTTTAATTTTTTCCTTTAATACTTTATTCTACGTTACAATACTGTATTTGTTTTTCCATACATTGACATGAATCAGCCACAGGTGTACACGATCTCCCAATGTCGAAGCCCCCTCCCACCTCCCATCCCATATCATCTCCCTGGATCATCACGTGCACCAGCCCCAAGCATCCTGTATCCTGTATTAAACATAGACTGGCACTTCGTTTCTTATATGATAGTATATTTATTTCAATGCCATTCTCCCAATTCATCCCACCCTCTCCCTTTCCCTCAGAGTCCAAAAGTCCATCCTATACCTCTGTGTCTCTTTTGTTGTCTCACATACAGGGTCATCATTACTATCTTTCTAAATTCCATATATATGTGTCAGTATACTGTATTGGTGTTTTTCTTTCTGGCTTACTTCACTCTGTATAATCGGCTCCAGTTTCATCCATCTCATTAGAACTGAGTCAAATTTATTATTTTTAAGGGCTGAGTAATACTCCATTGTGTATATGTACCACAGTTTTCTTATCCATTCATCTGCTGATGGACATCTAGGTTGTTTCCATGTCCTGGCTATTATAAACAAGGCTGCAATGAACATTGGGGTACATGTATCTCTTTCTATTCTGGTTTCCTCGGTGTGTATGCCCAGCAGTGGGATTGCTGGGTCATAAGGCACTTCTATTTGCAATTTTTTAAGGAGATATACAAGCAACTTATGCAGCTCAATTCCAGAAAAATAAACGATCCAATCAAAAAATGGGCCAAAGAATTAAATAGGCATTTCTCCAAAGAAGACATACAGATGGCTAACAAACACATGAAAAGATGCTCAACGTCACTCATTATCAGAGAAATGCAAATCAAGACCACAATGAGGTACCATTTCACACCAGTCAGAATGGCTGCGATCCAAAAGTCTACAAGCAATAAATGCTGGAGAGGATGTGGAGAAAAGGGAACCCTCTTACACTGTTGGTGGGAATGCAAACTAGTACAGCCACTATAAATTATTTTTTTTAAAGAAGGAACTATTAGAGACACATAGCCAAAATTGTGTCTCTGAGTTCCATTTTGATACAGAATTTCATTAGGTTAGTTCATCTTGGTTAAGCTGTTCATGGCAGAATAACTCTTTCCATTCTTTCCATCGCTCCAGACAAGAATCTAGAGACCATCCTTGGCTCCTTTCATAGTTCATTCCCCACGTTGACTCCAACCACAAATCTTCTGGCCTCTGCCTCTAACAGAGATCCTGAGTCTGACTCCTCCTCACACACACCACATCTGACTTTGTCACTGGAAAAACCCATTAACAATTTCTAGGAACTAAAAATAGAGTTAATAAATAAAATGATAAAATAAACTCCAAGCTTCCCCCCACTTAGTGCTTATTGTTGTTCCACTAGCTCACAAGGTGTTGCACGTGGAGGCCTCATGCCCATCACTTCAGACCACAGTTCCTAGTGAGAAATGGCTAGCCCAGCGCTTCAGCTTGGTGAGCCATATGCAGGAGCCCTGCGCACAACACCTCAGTTCAAGAGAGCAGTGGCAGTGGGCCGTGTGCACTGCGCCCAGCCCTGCACTCGAGCTGTGAGCACTGCGGCTGCGCAAACCCTGGCGCTCTCCATAAAGCGTCCTACTCATGAATCCCCGCGCAGAGCATGTACTGTAGGGTGAGAGCTCAAACCTCTCTGTTCTTTGATCGAAGAATGAAACATTGTCTCTGAACCGAATTCCATTTCATCCTGTTGCCTTGAAGGGCACCAGGCAGAAAGACCCTTATCGGGGCCTGACTGGAAAGAGCTGTTGTTGTCGTTTAGTCACTAAGTCATGTCCAACTCTTTTGCAGCCTCATGGACTATACAGGCTTCTCTGTCCATGGGATTCTCCAAGCAAGAATACTGGAGTGGGTTGCCAGTTCTTTCTCCAGGGCATCTCCCCAACTCAGAGATCCAACTCACATTTTTTGCACTGACAGGCAGTTTCTTTACCACTGAGCCACTAGGAAAGCCCAATCTGAAAGGATGGGTAACATTTTTTCAAGTTACACTATCTTCTCACCTGAATTATTAAAAAAGCCTCCTCACTGGTAGCTGCTTCTTTTTGTTCTTTTGGTTGATTCTCAACAGAGCACCCTGAGGGGTCCTATTAAACCTCATTCAGGTCATTCCTCTGCTCAGCACCTCTGCCTCTGTGGTGGCATCTCATCTCACTCAGATTAAAAGAAAATGTTGCTAATAAGCCTACTGGGTTCTATATGATCTGGACCACCACTGTCTCCTGTTACTCTCCTCTTCACTCACTTTATTCCACTCCGACTAGTCTCCTTATTATTTCTTGAACACAATAACACACTCCAGTCTCAGGGCCTTTGCATTCGCTGTTCAATGTACCAGGCATACACTTCCCCCACATATCTCCATGATTTGTTCTCTCACTTTTTTTAGGACTTTGTTCAAGCTCCACTTTCCCATAATTCCCTTCTTAAAATTAAATCCTCTAGCCTTCCATATTCCTCTTTAAAACCTTATTTTTTCATTTCTCTCACAATCACACAACATATATTTTGAACTTATTTATATTATATATTTCTGTGTCCTTTATTTTCCATGAGAGATTTATGACTCTTATGCTCACTTCTAGATCCCTAGCACTCAGAGAAATGCCTGGCACATAGTAAGAATTCAGTGATTATTTCCGGAGTAACTAAATTAAGCTTCTATTCCAGTAGCATTACTGGCACTAGAGGTTCACTATCCTCCCAAGTCATCACCTTGACTAGTCTTAACCATCAGTGGGCAAGCTCACATCTTTCATTATTCATTCATTCTTTCAAAATCAGTTTACTGAGTTCCATTTATGAATTAGG
Organism: Litocranius walleri; assembly: GCA_006410535.1. Classification (NCBI taxonomy): domain Eukaryota; kingdom Metazoa; phylum Chordata; class Mammalia; order Artiodactyla; family Bovidae; genus Litocranius; species Litocranius walleri. Next base: position 2,290,513 of record SJYG01000385.1, read on the forward strand.
AACTGAAAATATGGTAATAAGATAAATGTTATGCATTCTCCTATAATTAATCTCCCAGGGCTTCCCTGGTGGCTCAGAAGGTAAAGAATCTGCCTGCAATACAGGAGACCCAGATTCGATCCCTGGGTTGGGAAGATGCCCTGGAGAAGGGCTTGGCAACCCACTTCATTATTCTTGCCTGGAGAATCCCATGGATAGAGGAGCCTAGTGGGCTACAGTCCATGGGGTCTCAAGAGTTGGACACAGCTGAGCAATTAAGCACAGCACAACACAGATAGTCATCTCCCAGCTCTTAGGAAAGGAAGGACACTTCACTGCCATCCTATGTTTAGTCTATATAGATATTCGATCAGTTAGCTCCAGACTCTAGGGTGAATCTTCATAAAACAGAGTTGGAGGCGTACTGTGAGATATGCATCCCCTCTGGAATTAGGCAGCCTTTGAACAGAGTGTGGGGCTGGTTGGGATCCCAAAGCCGATTGCCTCTGGTCATTAGACTGCACTTCTGGGGCTCCTCCAAGAGCAACCCAAGAGGAGTCAGTTAAAATAGTATTCTCCATGGTCTCCTCAGGTGGTGAGAACTAGCTATAACCAGCACTTACTGGTTTGTCCTAAGGCTCTTGTGCAGAGCCCAGGAGTAACTTGCCACCTGGACAAAAAGGGAGATGTTACTACTAGGGGCACTCAAAGAGAATCACACATAACAGCAACCCTACCTACAGCCAATTGAGCAAACTCCTCATGTGTATAGTTCCAGGCACTGTCTAAAAGCTGAGATCTTCATGCAGTCTAGATCATCTCTGCTTGTGACTTTCTAGTGGAGTCTTGGAGAAGGAAATGGCAACCCACTCCAGTGACCTTGCCTGGAGAATCCCAGGGACAGGGGAGCCTGGTGGGCTTCTGTCAATGGAGTCGCACAGAGTTGGACATGATCGAAGTGACTTAGCAGCAGCAGCAGCAGCAGTGGAGTCTAGGCTCACATAAGGTGGCCACTCTAACAATGTATGCACATTTTGCAAACCAGAGCTCCATCATTATTTTTAAATATTTAGATTTGAGATCATTTTTCATTATCACAAAAATTTTAGCACTGTGTTTTTCAATGAAAGAAAGTAAATACTAGTTACATTTTTTCAATCTAATTTTAACTGCAGTAAGTTTTTTAATTGCTGTAACAATAGTTTTATACCTTTATTACCTATTTGTGGGGACAAATTTTCTTGTTGATAATATCTATCCAAAAAAATTTTTGAAGATATCCTCACTTAAAAACTTAATCAGAAATTGTTTGTGGTTGTTTCCAGTATAAAAGCCGAACAAAAATTACAGCTATGTTGACTGAAGCAAGTTCAAGTTTCTCATTTGACATTTCAAGATTTTTATATAGATGCATTTTTTCCTATTAAAGATCTAGTATTTTTTCTAACATTTGCTTTGTAAAAAATTGAATTATTTTCATCACCATACCTTATATAGTTACTCCCAAATTTTCTCTGATTTACCACAGGAAATATTATCATTTTCTATATGTGCTTTGACATTTTTTTAAAAAGGTTGATAAGCACTCCACCTGAAAAACTTGTATGCCATGGATAAAACTGTTGACCTCTTACGTGCAAAATTTTTCAGTCAGCCATGATTTCCCAATGGCATTTCAAACCTCATTCTCTTAAGGTGTGATTCCTGTGCAGACAGAGGCAAGCACTGGTGACAAGAATAGCCTCCCTGTACCATCACTCAATTCCTCAGTCCCTCTAAGGAATTGAATGAGATCAATAAGGCTTTATTCTTTTGAAGGAAAAATTATACCATCGTCTTGAATGTCAATAAAGACACTATGTGAGTTCAGTCAGTTAATGTGTTGATGTACAGCTTTCCAGTCTAAGTTCCGAGTCAAAGAGTGAGCCAAAATTATCCTGATTTATACCAGAATGACATTTACCACATTTATTACAGCATATAAGCCTAAGCCATAGAAAGAGAGCTATGGTTAAAATTATCATTGCCATTTTTGATATCTTGAACCTCTTTTAGGCTCATTCACCTTCCTTTTTCTAAAGAATTTTGAACTTCAGCACCTACGGGCTACCTTTATTAGTAATGGGTTTAACTGCGTAATTATCAAAATGGTGTATAATCAAATCTAAGCAGCCTGAGCATGATGAAATAGCTATTTAATTTACTGCCTATGTGGTAGCAGCCATTTTCCCATTTGTGTTTCTTTTCTGTTCATCAATGGAAGGATCTAGTGTAACCATAACTTAAGCTTTATCTTCTGCATATCCGTCATCACTCTGATTTATTCAAAGAAGAGATCTATGCACAGCATAAATGAATATTTTCCTATTAAGACAAATGTTAACACTTGGAAAATAATAATTTTATTTGGAAAAAGAAGAAGCATGCAAATTCTTATGATAATGGATGCATACTCTATTCCCATTACCTTTTTAGCTCTCCTAATATAAGGCTAAGCTTTATCCTTAGAAAAAAATCTAATAACTATTTTTCTGTTTGAGTGAATAAGACAGTTCAGTTCAGTCGCTCAGGTGTGTCTGACTCTTTGCGACTCCATGGACTGCAGAATGCCAGGCCTCCCTGTCCAAAACCAACTCCTGGAGCTTACTCAAACTCATGTCCATTGAGTCAGTGATGCCATCCCACCATCTCATCCTCTGTTGTCCCCTCCTCCTCTTGCCTTCAGTCTTTCCCAGCATCAGGGTCTTTTCAAATGAGTCAGTTCTTCGCATCAGGTGGCCAAAGTATTGGAGTTTCAGCTTTAGCATCAGTCCTTCCAATGAATACTCAGGACTGATTTTCTTTAGGATTGACTGGTTGGATCTCCTTGCAGTCCAAGGAACTGTCAAGAGTCCTCTCTAACACCACAGGAATGCAAACTAGGACAGCCACTATGGAGAACAATGTGGAGATTCCTTAAAAAACTGGAAATAAAACTGCCATATGACCCAGGAATCCCACTGCTGGGCATATACACTGAGGAAACCAGAAGTGAAAGAGACACGTGTACCCCCAGTGTTCATCGCAGCACTGTTTATAATAGCCAGGACATGGAAGCAACCTAGATGTTCATCAGCACATGAATGGATAAGAAAGCTGAGGTACATATACACAATGGAGTATTCCTCAGCCCTTAAAAAGAATACATTTGAATCAGTTCTAATGAGGTAGATGAAACTGGAGCCTATTATACAGAGTGAAGTAAGCCAGAAAGAAAAACACCAATAGTATACTTACGCATATATATGGAATTTAGAAAGATGAGAATGATAACCCTGTATGTGAGACAGCAAAAGAGACACAGATGTATAGAACAGTCTTTTGGACTCTGTGGGAGAGGGTGAGGGAGGGATGATTTGGGAGAATGGCATTGAAACATGTATAATATCATATGTGAAACGAATCACCGGTCCAGGTTTGATGCATGATACAGGGTGCTTGGGGCTGGTGCACTGGGATGACCCAGATGGATGGGATGGGGAGGGGGGTGGGAGGAGGGAATCTCATCCTCTGTGGTCCCCTCCTCCTCTTGCCTTCAGTCTTTCCCAGCATCAGGGTCTTTTCAAATGAGTCAGTTCTTCGCATCAGGTGGCCAAAGTATTGGAGTTTCAGCTTTAGCATCAGTCCTTCCAATGAATACTCAGGACTGATTTTCTTTAGGATTGACTGGTTGGATCTCCTTGCAGTCCAAGGAACTGTCAAGAGTCCTCTCTAACACCACAGGAATGCAAACTAGGACAGCCACTATGGAGAACAATGTGGAGATTCCTTAAAAAACTGGAAATAAAACTGCCATATGACCCAGGAATCCCACTGCTGGGCATATACACTGAGGAAACCAGAAGTGAAAGAGACACGTGTACCCCCAGTGTTCATCGCAGCACTGTTTATAATAGCCAGGACATGGAAGCAACCTAGATGTTCATCAGCACATGAATGGATAAGAAAGCTGAGGTACATATACACAATGGAGTATTCCTCAGCCCTTAAAAAGAATACATTTGAATCAGTTCTAATGAGGTAGATGAAACTGGAGCCTATTATACAGAGTGAAGTAAGCCAGAAAGAAAAACACCAATAGTATACTTACGCATATATATGGAATTTAGAAAGATGAGAATGATAACCCTGTATGTGAGACAGCAAAAGAGACACAGATGTATAGAACAGTCTTTTGGACTCTGTGGGAGAGGGTGAGGGAGGGATGATTTGGGAGAATGGCATTGAAACATGTATAATATCATATGTGAAACGAATCACCGGTCCAGGTTTGATGCATGATACAGGGTGCTTGGGGCTGGTGCACTGGGATGACCCAGATGGATGGGATGGGGAGGGGGGTGGGAGGGGTGTTCAGCAGGGGGAACACAGGTACACTGGTGGTGATTCATATCAATATATGGCAAAACCAATACAATATTGTAAAGTAATTAGCCTCCAAAAAATAAATAAATAGAAAGAACAAAAAAAAAAAGCATCACTTCTTCAGCACTCAATTTTCTTTATTGTCCAACTCTCACATCCATACATGACTACTGGAAAAACCATCCTTTGACTAGATGGACTTTTGTCAGCAAAACAATGCCTTTGCTTTTTAATATGCTGTCTAGGTTGGTCATAGCCTTTCTTCCAAGGAGCAAGCATCAAAGAATATAAAAATGTCTCTCAGTCATAGCATTCATCACTGGTACATTAAGAAGAGTACAAGGTTTTACAGATATTGAATCTTTGGTCAGGCATAAATAACTGGTATGAACAGTAGGTATACTATAACTCTACGATCTGATGAAAACTTAGCTAAACACCTATTCTCTCAGACCTATGGTTTCCATGCAAAACTATATGCTATATTTTCATTTTGAAAAATTCTTTCTGGCTGCAAAGATTCATTGAGAAGTTGAGTTTATAGAGACAATATGTAGCAAACTGTTGAGTGCTTCAGTCTAGAAGGCAGACCACCATGTAAACAGTATATTTATAATGATGCTGATGCTAGCACTGCTGTGTCTGGACACAGGGAGACATTCTGCAGTGCCTCACACACATTCTCATTTAATCCTCAGAATGCTTTCACCGTTCTAACCCTATCTTACTGATGAGGAAAATAAGGCTTAGTATGTCTGATTCAGAATGTCATGCTCTAACCCCTTGGCTCACTGTGGCCTCTTAAATATATATTAATGCCCCTACATTTTACACATCAGATCTAGAAAAGCTTTTTCACTCTATGACAGCTGTTTATATTCTGTCAACCTGTTTGTTTAAAAAAAAAAAAAGAACCATGTTTGCTGCTTTCTAGACTAGAATTATTTATTAAATTATAATTTCTTTTTTTCCTTTTGGAAAACTGCATGCTAATATTTAGAGCCAATGTGAAAGATTTGAGTATATATTTGAAGAATTATTAAGCACTGATCACTGTGACTGTAACCACTATGAGAAAAGATACCCACAGCCAGACAGGTCAAGAGTGAGTTTTCCAGGTCATTGGCTCTGCCCAGAACTGTCTCAGTGAATCTCATTCCACACAGTCTCCCAGTGCTGAGCTAGCATCTGTGTACATCAAAGCTGTGACCAGAACGGCTAATTCATGTGCTAAACCTGAATGTCAAGATTTGTTAAACACATATCTCTTTAAAAAAAAAACTACCTAATCAAACCCCCTGGAGAAAAATGATAGAACAAATTATTTGTCTATGTTTGGATTTAGGTGTTTTAATTTACTATTATAAAGAGTAGACAAACGTTTATTGTTTGTTTATAGCACAGTAATAGCCTACCTGAGTAAAGAGTGAGGATCTATTCCTGTAAGAGTTCAAAAAGAGCCATGTAGGGCTTCCCAGGAGGCTCAGTGGTAAAAAAAAAAAAAATCTGCCCTCCCGTGCAGGAGACACAGGTTCGATCCAGGAAGATCCCACATGCTGCAAAACAACTAAATCCGTGTGACACAACTATTGAGCCTGTGCTCTACAGCCCAGGTGTTGCAGTTACTACAGCCTCCAAACCTTAGAGCCTGTGCTCCACAACAAGACAAACCACTACAATGAAAAGGCCATGCACTGCAATTAGAGAGTAGTCCCCACTGGCCACAACTAGAGTAAAACCTATGTAGCAACAAAGACCCAGCACAGCTGTAAATGAATGAATAAAATTACATCCTAAAAAGCATATATATATATAGAAATGAGTGAAATTGGTACAGTTACTACTGGTAGATGATACAGAGGCTCATTAGGGAGCTCTCCCTAACCATAGCAAGTATGAATGCATTATAAATGAATAAATCAGCAGCTTAATGATATGAAGGCTTTCAGTGCATCAATGCTGCTGTGCATCACTAATCTCTCTGCTCCTTTTCCCCACCCTTCATTTTCCTTCTCTTCACTCTAATGAGGAATGTCTTGTGGCTACAAGTGTAATAATCCCCACCACTATCAATAGAACATCAGTCAGTCAGTCAGTTCAGTTCAGTCACTCAGTGGTGTCCAACTCTTTGAGACCACGTGAATTACAGCATGCCAGGCCTCCCTGTCCATCACCAACTACCGGAGTTCACTCAAACTCATGTCCATTGAGTCGGTGATGACATCCAACCATCTCATCCTGTCATCCCCTTCTCTTCTTGCCCCCAATCCCTCCCAAAATCAGGGTCTTTTCCAATGAGTCAATTCTTCGCATCAGGTGGCCAAAGTATTGGAGTTTCAGCTTCAGCATCAGTCCCTCCAATGAACACCCACGACTGGTCTCCTTTAGGAAGGCTGGTTGGATCTCCTTGCAGTCCAAGGGACTCTCAAGAATTTTCTCCAACACCACAGTTCAAAAGCATCAATTCTTTGGTGCTCAGCTTTCTTCATAGTCCAACTCTCACACTCATACATGAACAGGAAAAAACATACGTTTGACTAGACAGACCTTTGTTGGCAAAGTAATGTGTCTGCTTTTGAATATGCTATCTAGGTTGGTCATAACTTTCCTTCCAAGGAGTAAGTGTCTTTTAATTTCATGGCTGCAATTAACATCTGCAGTGATTGTGGAGCCCCAAAAAATAAAGTATGACACTGTTTCCACTGTTTCCCCACTTATCTGCCATGAAGTGATGGGACCAGATGCCATGATCTTCGTTTTCTGAATGTCGAGCTTTAAGCCAACATTTTCACTCTCCACTTTCACTTTCATCAAGAGGCTTTTTAGTTCTTCTTCACTTTCTGCCATAAAGGTGGTGTATCTCCATATCTGACGTTATTAATATTTCTCCCAGTAATCTTGATTCCAGCTTGTGCTTCTTCCATCCCAGTGTTTCTCATGATGTACTCTGCATAGAAGTTAAATAAGCAGGGTGACAATATACAGCCTTGACGTACTCCTTTTCCTATTTGGAACCATTCTGTTGTTCCATGTCCAGTTCTAACTGTTGCTTCCTGAGCTGCATATAGGTTTCTCAGGAGGCAGGTCAGGTGATCTGGTATTCCCATCTCTTGAAGAATTTTCCACAGTTTATTGTGATCCACACAGTCAAAGGCTTTGGCATAGTCAATAAAGCAGAAATATGTTTTTCTGGAACTCTCTAGCTTTTTCGATGATCCAGTGGATGTCGGCAATTTGATCTCTGGTTCCTCTGCCTTCTCTAAAACCAGCTTGAACATCAGGAAGTTCACGGTTCATGTACTGCTGAAGCCTGGCTTGGAGAATTTTGAGCATTACTTTACTAGCCTGTGAGATGAGTACAATTGTGTCGTAGTCTGAACATTCTTTGGCATTGCCATTCTTTGGAATTGGAATGAAAACTGACCTTTTCCAGTCCTGTGGCCACCTCTGAGTTTTCCAAATTTGCTGACATATTGAGTGCAGCACTTTCACAGCATCATGTTTCAGGATTTGAAATAGCTCAACTGGAATTTCATTACCTCCACTAGCTTTGTTCATAGTGATGCTTTCTAAGGCCCACTTGACTTCACATTCCAGGATGTCTGGCTCTAGGTGAGCAATCACACCATCATAACTATATAGGTCATGAAGCCCTTTTTTGTACAGTTCTTCCATGTATTCTTGCCACCTCTTCTTAATGTCTTCTGCTTCTGTTAGGTCCATACCATTTCTGTCCTTTATTGAGCCCATCTTTACATGAAATGTTCCCTTGGTATCTCTAATTTTCTTGGAGAGAATTCTAGTCTTTCCCATTCTGTATTTTTCCTCTATTTCTTTGCATTGATCACTGAGGAAGGCTTCCTTATCTCTCCTTGCTATTCTTTGAAACTCTGCATTCAGATGCTTATATCTTTCCTTTTCTCCTTTGCTTTTTTGCTTCTCTTCTTTTCACAGCTATTTGTAAGGACTCCCCAGACAGCCATTTTGCTTTTTTCCATTTCTTTTTCATTGGGATGGTCTTGATCCCTGTCTCCTGTACAATGTCACGAACCTTTGTCCATAGTTCATCAGGCAATCTATCTTCAGATCTAGTCCCTTAAATCTATTTCTCACTTCCATTGTATAATCATAAGGGATTTGATTTAGGTCATACCTGAATGGTCCAGTGGTTTCCCCACTTTCTTCAATTTAAGTCTGAATTTGGCAATAAGGAATTCACGATCTGAGCCATAGTTAGCTCCTGGTCTTGTTTTTGTTGACTGTATAGAGCTTCTCCATCTTTGGCTGCAAAGAATATAACCAGTCTGATTTTGGTGTTAACCATCTGGTGATATCCATGTGTAGTCTTCTCTTGTGTTGTTGGAAGAGTGTGTTTGCTATGACCAGTTCATTTTCTTGGCAAAACTCTATTAGTCTTTGCCCTGCTTCATTCTGTATTTCAAGGCCAAATTTGCCTACTACTGCAGGTGTTTCTTGACTTCCTGCTTTTGCATTCCAGTCCCCTAGAATGAAAAGGACGTCTTTTGGTGTGTTAGTTCTAAAAGGTCTTGTAGATCTTCACAGAACCATTCAATCTCAGCTTCTTCAGCATTACTGGTTGGGGCATAGGCTTGGATTACCGTGATACTGAATGGTTTGCCTTGGAAATGAACAGAGATCATTCTGTCATTTTTCAGACTGCATCCAAGTATTCTATTTCAGACTCTTGTTGACCATGATGGCTACTCCAATTCTTCTGAGGGATTCCTGCCCACAGTGGTAGATATATTGGTCATCTGAGTTAAATTCACCCATTCCAATCCATTTTAATTCGCTGATTCCTAGAATGTTGACGTTCACTCTTGCCATTTCCTGTCTGACCACTTCCAATTTGCCTTGATTCATGGACCTGACATTCCAGGATTCTATGCAATATTTCTCTTTACAGCATCGGACCTTGCTTCTATCACCAGTCACATCCACAGTTGGGTATTGTTTTTGCTTTAGCTTCATCCCTTCATTCTTTCTGGAGTTATTTCTCCACATCCAAGGAGTGGCGGCTGCTTGGGCACAGGAGGGCCAAGAGGAGCTACTCCACGTTCAAGGTCAGGAGGGATGGCCGTGAGGAGATACCCCTCATCCAAGGTAAAGAGCAGTGGCTGCAGTTTGCTGGAGCAGCCGTAAAGATATACCCCACGTCTAAGGCAAGAGAAACCCAAGTAAGATGGTAGGTGCTGAGAGAGGGCATCAGAGGGCAGACACACTGAAACAACAGTCACAGAAAACTAGCCAATCTGATCACATGAACCACGGCCTTGTCTAACTCAGTAAAACTAAGCCATGCCGTGTGGGGCCACCCAAGACGGGCAGGTCATGATGGAGAGGTCTGACAGAATGTGGTCCACTGGAGAAAGGAATGGCAAACCACTTCAGTTTTCTTGCCTTGAGAACCTCATGAACAGTATGAAAAGGCAGAATGAGAGGATACTGAAAGCAGAACTCCCCAGGTCGGTAGGTGCTCAATATGCTACTGGAGGTCAATAGAACATACCCATCTTTTTTTCTAAGAGTGGAATACTAAGAAGCATTATAGAGATAAAGGGAAAAGTCTGCCTCTCCCTTTCTTTGTCTCTTTTCTTCACCCGCAGGTCCACTCAAACAACAGAGAGCACTGTTCATAGTGACTCACATTTGTTGTAGCAAAAAATCATTCTTCACACTTCTTATAGTCCCATAAAAACTAGTAGTATTTGAACAGTCATAAAATGACAATGCAGTAATCCTGCTACCATCTCTCTCAGATTTTACTCACATATAAGTAAAGGAGGAAAAAAAAATGACTATAATTAACTAAAAGGATGCTTATAATATGATAAACACATGTGTCTTAAGTCACTTCAGTCGTGTCCAACTCTTTGCTACCCTGTGGACTGTAGCTGGCCAGGCTCCTTTGTCCATGGGATTCTCCAGGCAAGAATACTAGAGTGGGTTGCCAGGCCCTCCTCCAGAGAATCTTCCCAACCCAGAGATCATACCCACATCTCTCAAATCTCCTTGTATCAGCAGGCATGTTCTTTACCAGTAGCTCCATCTGGGAAGCCCATGATAGACACAGTGTGACTTATATGTACCACAACTTATTACTTGGGTTAACATGAGACTCTCATGTAAAATTTATGCAGTTATCATTCTTTTCCTTCTACACAACCTTCCCACAGTCAGTGGCTTCTATGTACTCTGGATAGATAACCCCCAAGATAATTATATTTGAAATGTTCTGAGACACAGAACCTGATATTTAGCTACACGCTTTGATTTTCCTGAGACCTAGAAGTTCAGTGAGAAAAACTCAAAGCCTATACTCTTTAAGCTAAAGTCTTACACAGACATGTCTGACAGAACAAGATTGGCAAGCAAGTTAATAGTAGAAAAGAGCATAAGGCTCTAAATTAAAATCATTACAAGTCGTAAATGAGTTCAAAAGATAGGACTTCATAAAAGTGCTTAGATATTGGAAAGAACTAGTTAAATAGTCACACTTTTTCATAGATCTCTTTCTAAAACAGATTTACATAAAGCTGCTATTTGAAACAATGAATGGACCGATTTTTGAATGAGGCTTCACTTATTTTCATGTGTTTCTTCTCTGAGAACATTTTCAGGCCTCTTCTGAACTTTGGAGCCTTTGGATGCTTTTCTCTTTACTTACTATTAATACATGGGCATTTACTGGTTAATTAATTTATTTCTACTTTTTATAGGTGTTGGACAAGGATTACTTAACTAACAAACTCTTATTTTATTGAGGAATCCATCTTTCTAATTCTAATCACCCACTGGCTCTCTCAGCCCATATTCAAAGGGGGGAAAAAAAATGGAATGACCTGTGTAATTACATTTGAAACTCTGTTCTTTCTCTGGATACGATTTGAAGATACATGATACAAAATAAGTAAGGTGTTGAGGACATTGTAAATACATGGAAGTAGGGCAAAAGAACACTGGTGGGATTACTATATTAGCCTAGCCTTGAGTCAATTTCCTAAATTCCTATTGGATCTTGATCGAGTTTCTCCAGGCATGTAAATTATTCCCTGGGCACAAATTAAATACTTCCAAGGTTACATTCAATTTCTTAGGATTCTGTGGAAGGAAATTCATTATAACTGTACTTCTGCACTTGACTGAAAGACTGAATGTAGTTTCTTTAATTGCACTTTAAGTAAGGAAAGATGACTTTTAAAAGTATATTGATTTGGCAACCAAAATCAAAAGCATTCTGAATCTTTCCACAGAAATAATAAGTAGAGGGTCTTTTGTCTGCTGAATATCTTTTTCTGGCTCCAGATTTCAAACCTACTGTCTTATAGCTCTAGGGAAGGCAAGGCTGGGTAAAAAAGTTTAGCCAGAATTTGATGGCATGAAGCATGATGAAGTTTACCCATCCATCTTTTCCTGTATAATATATCCACAATGGAATGATAACAGGACAGGGCAGAAAGACATTAAGAAAATAAGGACACAGAATAGTTAAGTGGAAGTTCGTAAAATACATGGAAACAAGACTATTGTGGCCTTCCTAGTTAGTTACAAATCCACCAATGAGTAGGCAGGTGTAGAAAAATATTAAAACCAGGTTGGGAGAGTAGCCATACTCTGATTACAAATATACCTCTTCCACAAATATACTTTTAAAAAAAGAAAGAAAGGGTCAAACAAGATCTTGAAAAGATGGTAATTTTTAAAAATGGAAAAAAAAGAGCACCACTGTATCTGAAGAAAGATACTTAGAATCCACTGGGTATTGAAATGGGGCTGCAACCTTTCAATATGAACATGGAAGTAAACTAATTGGAGGGGGGCATGGAAATATGAATATTGTTGAAGGGAGACTTGCCAAGAAATCTGAGTACTTTCAGGTCCAATAATTAGTTCAGTTCAGTTCAGTTTAGTCACTCAGTCATTTCCAGTTCTTTGTGATCCCATGAATCGCAGCACACCAGGCCTCCCTGTCCATCACCAGCTCCCAGAGTTCACTCAGACTCACATCCATCGAGTCATTTATATCATCCAGCCATCTCTACATGTAAAAACTTCTGAGGTTGTGGCCTTACACCCAACTTCTTTTCAAACCTTTGAGCTTTATGCAGTGGCAGTATCATAGCCAATAAATTGATCTAAGGCATGATTATTGCTAATTCAATGTAAACTTTGAACATCTAAGTATGGGGAATGGTACAGGTAGAACTCAAAACCTAGAGTAAAGATTGGGCTTGGGACAAACTTTAGGAAGATTTGCTACAAACTTTAGAAATATAGAATATAGTTAAAATATATAGAATATATGAAGAAACACAAACAGGCAAAGGTTGACATAGGCTTGCCTCCTGAGTTAAAGCTCCATGACTCAGAAATAAGGGTGACCTAGAACGTCAAGATAATGCTTAAAATCTAACAAATAGAATATCTTATAGTATATTCATCTACTTTGGCCCAGGAAGTTTACTTATAGGATTAGTGAGTAAGGACACATTTTTAAATGTAGAAAATATATTATACACACATATATTTACCAGTTCAGTGCAGTTCAGTCGCTCAGTAGTGTCCAACTCTGCAAACCCATGAATCACAGCATGCCAGGCCTCCCTGTCCATCACCAACTCCCAGAGTTTACCCAGACTCATGTCCATCTAGTAGATGATGCCATCCAGCCATCTCATCCTCTGTCGTCCCCTTCTCCTTCTTCCCCTAATCCCTCCCAGCATCAGGAATTTATAATTGTAAAATACAAATATCCAACCATAGGCAGATAGTTAAATGAAAGAGATTTTTTTAAGACCTGAAAATGAGATTTAAACATCCAGGCAATAATGTGAAACAATGTTACATTTACAGTGCAGATGATAATATATAGGAGGCGCTCCCAGGTGGCGCTAGTGGTAAAGAATCTGCCTGCCTGCCAATGCAGGAGCTGTGGGTTTCATCCCTCGGTTCGGAAGATCCGTTAGAATAGGAAATGCCAACCCACTCCAGTATTCTCTCCTGGAAAATTCCATAGACAGGGGAACATGGCAGACTACAGTCCATGGAGTCACAAAAGTCAGACATGACTGAGCGACTAAACATGTGTATATACAGAAATGTGGAGATATATATATATATATAAGTATTATGAAAAAATCCTAGCATAAAAAAAATTAAAGAAAACTCACAAACAGTCAAAATTCTTGCATTCAGGTGTGTAGGATGACACTAACATCATTCTCCTCTTCCCCTTCCTCCACTGATTTCTCACCTTAGATTTTATAATCTCCAAGCTTTCTTTTTAAAAAAAAAAATATTATTTTTATTTTAAAATTTTTTAATTTAATTGGAGGTAAATTACTTTACAATATTGTATTGGTTTTGCCATACATCAACATGAATCCACAACAGGTATACACGTGTTCCCCATCCTGAACCCCCCCTCCCTCCTCCCTCCTTGTACGTTTATATTATTCTTAATGATTAAAAACAGTAGGGTAGAGGTAAAAGCTCATTTGAGGTTATCCCTATATGAAATCATCTCAGACGATGTCTCTCAACTTGAGTATGTGTCAGAATTATCTAGCATCCATGATTCTGTAGTTCTGGGGCAGGACTGAAAATCATACTTTTCACACATTCCTAGATGATACCTCATGCTGTTAACTTAGGGATTATGATATTTTGAGAACTACTCTGTTACAGAAATGTTAGCTTTCATTCTTCATAATTCTCAGGATTTTACCCATCTATCCAATCATTTCACCAGAACACTTTACTTGCCTTATACAATGTAGTGAAAGTGACTCTACAACAATGTGACTTAATATTTTGCCCTTGACTTTTATCTGAAATCAAAGTAAGTACAGCACTTTTATTTTTTCTTAGCAAGGGTAATTGAGGACATTATTTTACGTGTTCCAATGTTACCTTTTAAAAGGCTCATGATAAAAAGCTTTCACAGAATAAATAGGAAAGAATAATCTTACTTTGTTAATTACTTTTGTTTAATAGACAATAGGAACTGATTTTAACTATGCATTTGTATCTCTGCTCTATTTTTAGATTCAATATGATTTCCAAAAATACAAGACATGAGACAGAAAAAAGTTGCAAATAAATAGGTGAGGAAATCAGGACAAAACACCTGCATAACACAGATCCTCCTTACCTTGGGAAGATGTGCGTTTACCACTGCACTAGCTTCCCACAGACTTGATTTTCTGTGTTTGTTTGTTTGTTTTTAATTAATTTTCTCTTAATCCTTAAATAGCAACTTTGAGAACTTTTCACAAATATATCTTCCTTTCTACCCCAAGTCCCCAAACAGCTACATCAAGTTATATCAAGTTGTAGGAAGAACGACTGAAGTTCCGAGTACAGCACAGAACTTATATTCCTATTCCTCACATAATTCATCCCTGACTAAATAGCAACAAATACAAGGATATGTTCAACTAGACCACAGCTTAAATTAATATTTCAGGACAAGAAGATTTAAGTGTACTGTCTCAAATATAGTTTTAAATGTTTGTTTGAATATCTCAACAAAACCTTGGGAAACAAAAGCCTCTAGAATATGAAAACCCCTCCAATTTGAGATCAAATAAAAGTGCTTCAGGCATTGTAATGAACTTTACTCAACATCTCAGATTTAACCAGCTGAAAATGTTTGTTTTTCCTTCGTAAGCAGCATTCTATTCAACTTTTAGAAATGAGGGTGCTTACAATGGAAAAGCAGTGTATTGTCTTATAGATGGAACAAAATGTCCTTGACTCACTTATTCTCCACGAGAACACTGCCTTTTGGTACCAGCTACTTAGCATATATTAAAGGAGTAGATTCCAGTAATTTCACTTCAGGACTTAAAGGTTCAGAGACTTCCTTTTGTTCAGCATAAAGAAAAATGTTGCCCCTATTTCTACTATATTAGCTTCTGTTTAACTAAACCCTAGCAATACTAGTTTCCTGCTCCACAAAGATATACAAAAATGGAACTTTAAATAAGTGGTTGAAATAATTAACCATATTAGAAAAAGAACATTGTGATCCAAGAGCAAATAGAAAGGTCAACAGCAAGTTTAAGTGAAACTCAGTGTACTGCAGATACCTGTTTGCTTCTTGCTGACTTGGGGAATATATGATTATAACCCAAACAACACATGGAAATTGCAATTGGCAAAAAATCAGTGAAGCAAGTGAAGCCTATGTAAGGAAGACATTTTCATATTTTGTCTTTTAAACAGTAAATCACATGATTGGCATTTGCTTACCTAATAAGGCTATCAGGGGTAATGTTTTCGGGGTTGACACATGATCAATTCAAATGGGTGATTCAAGATGCTGAGGAAACTTATCAGTGATATTGATATGGTTATGGTTCAGAGTTGTTTGGAACCAGAGTAGGCTCAGAATGATGTGTTGATGGGAAATTATTTTTTTAAGAAGTACTTCTTAGGTTCCTCCTGGGTAGAGCATCTTGAATAAGACTCTGGAGAGATAGATAAATTATAAACATCTCTAAGAAATATTGTATACAAGGATAAACTGATGGAATGGCAACATGGAAAGAATTCAATGTGTTTGCGTTCCATATTTTAAGGGAAATGTTATGACATAATTGGTTCAGAGTTTGCCCACTAGGGAGTACTGAGCACTCACAGGGGTCAGATGCTTCACGTAAACATTACCTCATTTAATCCTCACAACAGTCTAGGGAAGCAGGAACAACTGCCTTATTTAACAAAGCCAGGGGAAAATTGAAGCTCAAAGTGTTTAAGCAACTATCTCAAAATAACATTGTTTGTGGGGATTGGAGTCACGGCTTGAAGCCAGGACTGGCTGACTTTTAAAAAACCTCTGTTTCCTACAACACACCAGGCTGCCCTACAGCTGTCTCCACTATGTCCTGGAGATGGCTTCATCTGACTCCCCAGCAATTCCTCATATCTAAATCAAAGATTGCTCTGTTCTTAGGAGACCCCACAAATCATATTTCCCTGAAACATTCAATGTACTCATGCAGTTTTCAGATTAAGAGCGCCTTCTTACAGGCACTCAGATACCCTCTGTGGTGGCACGGGCTCACTCATATCTGACTCTTTGCAACCCTGTGGACTGTAGCCCGCCAGACTCCTCTGTTCATGGGATTCTCCAGGCAAGGATACTGGTGTGGGTTGCCATTTCCTTCTCCAGGGGATCTTCCCAACCCAGGGATCAAACCGGTATCTCCTGCATCTCCTGCCTTGCAGGCAGATTCTCTACCACTGAGCCACCAGAGAAGCCCTGGATAGCCTCAGGAAGCCATCAGTTAGAAATGAAAACCTACTCACATATTACCTACAAACAAAAGCAAAAAAGTAGGAAATTAGTAGTGGAGAGATACACAAAACCAGCTTTAACATCTCAGTAAAATATTTTATGAAACCACACAGTACACAAAAATACTCTTTTGAAAGATCATTATTATCTCTAAACAAGCTGAATTTTGGCATGACAGCTTAACAGTACACACGTGTGTACTTGTTCAACATTTACTGCATGCTCACCCTGTGTAAGTGCTCATCCACTTATATCTTACACAGACTAATACTTCCGCATCATTCCACTTGCCATTAGCCATTGTGCATAACTGCATTTCCCCTGGACAATGTCCCCACCTCATTTTAACGTCCCTACCTATTTTAGATCCACTCAGTTTTCAAGTTCAAGTGGTACTTTTTCCACTGAAGTCTTTCCCTTTATTTTCAATCAGGTATAATCTTCCTTCCTCTGTTATTCTCAAAAGTACTTTGCTTAAAGTTCTATATAGTAATGCATTATATTTATTTATGCATATTTATTGATTCAACAAACATTTATTTAATGTCTTCTAAGCATTACTCTATCTAAATTACTGCCTAATGGTAGTATACAGAAATTAGAATACCCCAGCTTGGGTTCACAGCCTGGTAGAATATGCTCACTTCATGCTTTCTACAGGGTGAAAGCTCTTTGATGTTTCACCTTAGGTCTTGTTCATTTCTGAAAATACAAGCCAACATAAAATATAAATCATATGTTGCATAAACCAACACATGCTCTTTCCCATAGCTGCTTTCAAATGTGGTTGTTTATTTTAATGAGATTAAAATAACATACAGTACTTGCAGTGGAAAATAATCAATGTATAGCTACATATAAGGAAAATGAAGCATTTGCATCACTGTCATGTTCCTACAGGGTACAGGAAAGGAAGATACTTTTCTTTTTCAGAGTATCAGACTAGGAACTAAGTGGATGGAGTTCTACGTTTATAAGCAAATACCAGGACTCACTAGACTCTTAAATGAACATAATCTGACATTAAATGGATTTTGAATTTATTACTAGTCAAATTAAATCCCAAGAAACATTAAAAAAAGTACATAATGAAAATGCCTAAGGCAGCCTGCTCACAGGGAAAATACCCACATACAACAATCAACAGAAAGCACACGAAGTTGATGTCCATTTCTCTCACACACTACTGTAAATGTGTTTCATATTTTCCTTCAAGTGGAAAAGGAGGGAAGAGTGAATTTTATTCCAAGGTTGATTTAAATTTTGTGTAGATAGATAATTATATTCCATTTTTTTAACCAAAGTCACATTGTATTAAAGTTCCTAAGTAGGTGATTCCACTTTTTTCAATTCTTTTCCTATCATTTTAAAGTCTTACTTCTTTTAGATGATTTCTAGATACAAATGACATATCTTTAGCATCTTCTTCTACTAGTCACTTAAGACAGTAGTGTATATTAATTCTTGAAAGAGTTTTGTACCATTAACATAACTTGGGACGGTATCAGTTCAGTTCAGTCACTCAGTCATGTCCGACTCTTTGCGACCCCATGAATCACAGCACACCAGGCCTCCCTGTCCATCACCAACTCCTGGAGTTTACCCACACTCATGTGCATCAAGTTGGTGATGCCATCCAACCTTCTCATCCTCTGTCGTCCCCTTCTCCTCTTGCCCCCAGTCCCTCTCAGCATCAGAGTCTTTTCCAATGAGTCAACTCTTTGCATGAGGTGGCCAAAGTTTGGAGTTTCAGCCTCAGCATCAGTTCTTCCAATGAACATCCAGGACTGATCTCCTTTAGGATGGACTTGTTGGATCTCCTTGCAGTCCAAGGTAAAAGAAGTCTGTTTTATTTTTTAAGAATTTTCTAGTGAAGGGTAGCTGTCTTCCACATTCAAAGGGAATAGCAGTTTACTATGTCAATACTTTGTAGAACACTCAAATTTCACATTTTGTACAAAGCTAGTGGAGATGATGGAATTCCAGTAGAGCTATTTCAAATCCTGAAAGATGATGCTGTGAAAGTGCTGCACTCAATATGCCAGCAAATTTGGAAAACTCAGCAGTGGCCACAGGACTGCAAAATGTCAGTTTTCATTCCAATCCCAAAGAAAGACAATGCCAAAGAATGCTCAAACTACTGCACAATTGCACTCATCTCACAGGCTAGTAAAGTAATGCTCAAAATTCTCCAAGCCAGGCTTCAGCAATACATAAACTGTGAACTTCCTGATGTTCAAGCTGGTTTTAGAAANTTTAAAGCTCAACATTCAGAAAACGAAGATCATGGCCTCCGGTACCATCACTTCATGGGAAATAGATGGGGAAACAGTGCAAACAGTGTCAGACTTTATTTTGGAGGGCTCCACAATCACTGCAGATGTTGACTGCAGCCATGAAATTAAAAGACACTTATTTCTTGGAAGAAAAGTTATGACGAACCTAGATAGCATATTCAAAAGCAGAGACATTACTTTGCTGACTAAGATCCGTCTAGTCAAGGCTATGGTTTTTCCAGTAGTCATGTATGGATGTGAGAGTTGGACTGTGAAGAAGGCTGAGTGCCGAAGAGTTGATGCTTTTGAACTGTAGTATTGGAGAAGACTCTTGAGAGTCCCTTGGATGCAAGGAGATCCAACCAGTCCATTCTGAAGGAGATCAACCCTGGGATTTCTTTGGAAGGAATGATGCTGAAGCTGAAACTCCAGTACTTTGGCCACCTCATGTGAAGAGTTGACTCATTGGAAAAGACTCTGATGCTGAGAAGGATTGGGGTCAGGAGGAGAAGGGGATGACCGAGGATGAGATGGCTGGATGGCATCACGGACTCGATGGACATGAGTCTGGGTGAATTCCAGGAGTTGGTGATGGACAGGGAGGCCTGGCATACTGTGATTCATGGGGTTGCAAAGAGTCGGACATGACTGAGTGACTGAACTGAACTGAACTGATCCCACTTATTCCTGTTATTTCTCTGATAAACAGAATATGCTTAAGTGATTTATTTAAGCTTGGTCAGTTTTCCACTGAAATTTAAGCAAAATCAGCCAAATAATGCTGGTGGCACAGTTTGATATAAGTACTTAATTGTCGTTCAGCTGCTAAGTCATGTCCGACCCTTTGCAACCCCATGGACTGTAGCTCATCAGACTCCTCTGTCCACCATCTCCTGGAGTTTGCTCAAATTCATGTCCACCAAGTCGGTGATGCTATCTAACCATCTCATGTGTGCATGCTACGTTGCTTCTACGTGTCCAACTCTTTGTGACCCTATTAACTGTAGCCCTCTAGGTTCCTCTGTCCATGGGGATTCTCCAGGCAAGAATGCTGGAGTGGATTCCCATGCCCTCCTACAGGGGATCTTCCTGACCCAGGGATCAAACCTGTATCTTTTATGCCTCCTGCATTGGCAGGCAGGTTCTTTACCTCTAGTGCCACCTGGGAAGCTCTTATTTAGCCATTTTATCCTCTGCTAAATGGTAAACACCTAAAAAATAATAAGAACTATACTGCCTGATAAGAGATTTTTTTTAAGGAACTGCTTGCAATCTTGGAGGCAGAGCCAGAGTAAGAAGTGAAACAGAAGAAAATAGAAACAGTGGTTATGCAGCTAAATTTAAAAAGAGCAATGTTCGAGTGTTTCGCGTGTTAGGCTGTGGTACATATACACAATGGAGTACTACTCAGCCCTTAAAAAGAATAAATTTGACTCAGTTCTAATGAGATGGATGAAATTGGAACCGATTATACAGAGTGAAGTAAGCCAGAAAGAAAAACACCAATACAGTATACTGACACATATATATGGAATTTAGAAGATAGTAATGATGACCCTATATGTGAGAACAAAAGAGACACAGAGGTATAGAACAGACTTTTGGACTCTGGGGGAGAGGGAAAGGGTGGGATGGTTTGGGAGAATGGCATTGAAACATATACTATCTTGTAAGAAACGAAGCGCCAATGTTCAATGCAGGATGCAGGATGCATGGGGCTGGTGCACAAGATGATTCAGCTAGATGGTGTGGGGGGGGAGGTGGGAGGGGGCTTCAGCATTGGGAGAGTGTGTTCACCTGTGGCTAATACATGTCAATGTATGGCAAAACAAATGCAGTAATGTAATTTAAAAAATAAATAAATTAAAAAAATAAATAAATAAAAAAAATAAATAAATAAAAAGAGCAATGAAGTAGGATGGAGGAAGCAAGCTGGTGTTATTTGCCTTAGAGAAGCCAGTGAGAAAGCCCACTCTTCAAAGTGGAGGATGAGTCCTTACTCAGGTTTTAATATTAGAATAAATGACAGCATACATTTCACTAGCTTTCTAAACTGCAAATGAAGGTAAGCAAAGAGGATGGAAAGGTCGTGAGACATTTACTACTGGTCAGACTAAAGTCCTTTCCTTGATATCCTGGGAACCCTCTTCCCAGCACAAGGGAATGTATTTGACAGCTTGTAATCAGCAAACTCCTGCTGAGAAATTCTGAACTGAGTAAGTTCAGCAGGTGTTTCAGTCAATAGTTTGGGCCAATACATCTCATCAAATGTCTTTTTCATTACATCTGCCTCTGGATATATGTGTATGTGTGTGTGTGTGTTAATCGTTCAGTTGTCTCTGACTCTTTTCAACCCCATAGCCTGCCAGGCTTCTCTGTCCATGGAATTACCCCAGCAAAAATACTGGAGTGGGTAGCCACTTCCTTCTCCAGGGGATCTCCCTGACTCAGGGATCGAACCAGGGTCTGCTGCATTAGAGGTAGATTCTTTACTGTCTGAGCCACCAGGGAAACATATATATTTGTATATACACATGTATTCATTCTTTTCTGGATTCGTTTCTCATATAGGTTATCATAGGATATTAAGTAGAGTTCCCTATGTTATACGATAGGTCCTTCTTGGCTATCTATCTTATATACACTAGTGGGTGTGTGTTCATTCTGAGGTAAGAGATAGATGGGTTCCCTGGGTTGGACAGCTAGTGTTGTCAAGTGGAGTGAAACTGAAGCTCTGTTCTCACAAGACACTCCAAGGACAAAGCTAGTGGAAGGAGCTGGGCTCTGCTGAAATAAAGAGGTAATGTGACCAAGGAAAATTTTGCTGTCTGCACATGTGCAGGAAGGCTCCTTGGGGGTCAAAATAGAGGGGAGCAACTCCATAAGTATGTGGACATACCCCCACAGGCCTCTGCAGTGGAATCCATCTTAGGATAAAGTTGCACACGCATGTTGGGGAGGATCCTAGAATAGGTCAAGTGCGGGGGAAGAAATGAGATAATTGGCCAAAGGTAAACAAAGACCCTGAAGAATTTTCCCATATCAGTGATTTAAGGCACCTCTTTACTGTGCTTCTCTTCATTAGAGAGGATGACCCTACCTTTTTTCTCTGGGTGTATATTTCTGCCTAGCTTCTATCCTAAATAAACTATTTTTCTACATGCTCTCCTATTCACTGTACTGGGTCTAATAATAAATGCTGCACCTGTTTTTACAGTTTTTGCCTCCTTGAAATGTTCTTGTTTCAATGGGGATAAGAGACAAAGGAACTTTGCCTCTAATCTCTGGTGGTCTGGTGGCTAGGATCCCTGGTTTTCATCCAGGCTACTCAGGATCAGTTCCTGAGCAGGGAACAAATCTCTCTCTTCATGAATGCACACTACTGTCATTCCAAGTTCATTCCAACTCTCTGATTTATCCCTTCCCACAACATTTCCCCTTTGCTAACTATAAGTTTGTTTCTGATTTATGTAAGTGTTTCTGTTTTGTAAGTAAGTTCATTTGTACTTTTTTAAAAAATTGTTGTTGCTCTTGTTCAGTCAATAATTCATGTCTGTTTGCTACCCCATGGACTGCAGCACACCAGGCTCCCTTGTCTGTCACTATCTACCAGAGTTTGCTCAAATTCATGTCCATTGGTGATGCATTTCGAACCATTTCATTTTGTCATCCTCTTCTCTTCCTGCCTTCAATCCTTCCCAGCATTAGGATCTTTTCCAACAAGCTGGCTCTTTGCATCAGATGGCCAAAATGCTGGAGCTTAAGCATCACTCCTTCCAATGAATATTAGGGGTTGATTTCCTTCAGGATTGACTGCTTTGATCTCCTTGCTGTGCAAGAGACTCTCAAGAGTCTTCTCTAGCACCACGATTCAAAAGCATCATTTCTTTGGGATTCAACCTTCTTTTTTTTTTAACTAAAATTTTTTTTTTTTAATTACAATACTGTATTTGTTTTGCCATACATTGACATGAATCAGCCACAGGTGAACACAATCTCCCAATGCCGAAGCCCCCCCTCCCACCTCCCACCCCACACCATCTACCTGAATCATCCTGTCCACCTCTCCTAATGGTACATGAATACTAGAAAAACCATAGCTTGGATTATTCAGACCTTTGTTGGCAAAATGATGCCTCTGTTTTTTAATACACTGTCTAGGTTTGTCATAGCTTTCCTTCAAAAAGGAGGGATTCCACATATAAGTGATATTATATGATATTTCTCTTTTTCTGTCTGGCTTACTTCACTCAGTATGATAATCTCTAGGTTCATCCATGTTGCTACAAATGGCATAATTTTATATATTTTTATCCCCAGATTCATTTTTTGAAGTTTTCCAAACTGACAGAAAGGTTGAAAAACTAATACAATCAACACTAGAATACCCTTCACCTACATTCACCATTCTTCTCTCCCCCTCCTCCTATGAAATCTTTATGTACTGATGTGCCTCAGCTAGGCTAACAGAGTTTCCCAGGTGGCACTAGTGGTAAAGAACCTGGCTGTAAAAAGTTTTCTACTATTATTATTCTTTAAAGACTATTTTTAGGTATATAATAATAATTCTTTCTTTACCCATATTCTAGGGCAAATGAGAAGAGCAAATAAAATAATATCATGCCTTTTGAAAGATACAAATTGCTGTAAAAACTCAGGGCATTGCAAATGTTATTACTCATGTATTTTAATAATTTATCAGACATTTTGGTGTTAGAAACATGCCCTAGAAATGTTCTTAGTTTGTCTCTATTGCTAGAGGTTTATGCTCTTTTGCTCTCGGTTAAAAATGTTTGAGAATTTAACAGTATAATAGGTTCAATCTTGCATGTTTCTTACAAAGTAAGACATTTAAAGTTTAAGAAACCTCAAAGAGACTAAGGAATAGTCTGGCATTGGCACATTTGGAATATAAAGGTTTCCCTTTAATTCCAGCCCTCACTTCAATTAGCAAATTAAATTCTTTATCACAGTTCTTACTCTCAGTGAATTCCAATGTGGCAGGGTATTCTCAAAAAGCATTTAATCATAGTACAAGTCATAAGACAGGTTATTAATAAGTGATTAGTTCTCATAACAAAGAAGTTTGTTATAATAAAAGCTGTTGTTTATACCTTGATGCTGGGAAAGATCAAGAGCAAAAGGAAAAGGGGGCAACAGAGGACGAGACAGTTGGATGGCATCACCAACTCAATGGACATGAGTTTGAACAGAATCTGGGAGGCGGTGAAGGCTGGTGTGCTGCAGTTCCCAGGGTTGCAGAGAATAGGACACAACTTAGAAACTGAACAAAAACAATTGCTTATACTTACAAGAAATGTTCTTCTGCTTAAAGTGAAGTTTATTCCCATTTTTAACAGAGTTTGAGTCAAGTGTGGATAATCAGAATATAAAACTGGACGAAGTGACAAAAACAGAGCACCTGGCAGGGTTCTAAAACCAATCCACAACATTTTTAACTTTCTCACTCTCAGATGCTGCTATTGACACATCCTCCTGCTGTGAAAGATCACATTCACACAGACCTGAAAGAAAAATACTAGAAACATGGAAGTGGAAAAGCACTTACAGACATACTCTATATACCTATAAAAGATGAAATTGAGACTTAGGTGAAAACTGGGCCAAGTTCTCAGTGGAAGCCTCTGGAAGATCAGAAATCAAGCTCAGGTTTCCAGACCCCAGGTCAGTGCTATTCACCCACACGAGCCTACATGTCTGTAGATCTGGGGGTACACTTTGTTTTCTATTCAGGAATTAAATGCAACAATGCAGGTAGTGAACAAAATGTAACCTGGTTTGGTGTGGGGAAGAGCAAAAAAGTAAGAAAAAACATGAAAATGAGAGAACAAAGATGTCTTCTAGATTATTATCTCCTTCATCAGAAATCATGCCCCTGAAATTTTGTTCTTCTCTGGGAATGGCACAATCTACAATTCTGGCTGATGTTTCAGACATGGAGAGGGATATTCTCCAGATACTTCATGTAAATAACCTAATACAGCTGTCACGAACACTACTAGTCTCTGGGTATGCTGCCTGAAAACTTATCCTTATCTTACTGTGCTTAGGTGCTTGGACAAAGGTGACACCATTGCTGAATCCTAGAAACACAAGACTGACGTAGTCTCCTAAGGATGGGCTTCTCAGCAAACACATTTGTTTTTTTTTTTAACATGAATCAGCCACAGGTGAACACAATCTCCCAATGCCGAAGCCCCCCCTCCCACCTCCCACCCCACACCATCTACCTGAATCATCCTGTCCAACTCTCCTAATGGTACATGAATACTAGAAAAACCATAGCTTGGATTATTCAGACCTTTGTTGGCAAAATGATGCCTCTGTTTTTTAATACACTGTCTAGGTTTGTCATAGCTTTCCTTCAAAAAGGAGGGATTCCACATATAAGTGATATTATATGATATTTCTCTTTTTCTGTCTGGCTTACTTCACTCAGTATGATAATCTCTAGGTTCATCCATGTTGCTGCAAATGGCATAATTTTATATATTTTTATCCCCAGATTCATTTTTTGAAGTTTTCCAAACTGACAGAAAGGTTGAAAAACTAATACAATCAACACTAGAATACCCTTCACCTACATTCACCATTCTTCTCTCCCCCTCCTCCTATGAAATCTTTATGTACTGATGTGCCTCAGCTAGGCTAACAGAGTTTCCCAGGTGGCACTAGTGGTAAAGAACCTGGCTGTAAAAAGTTTTCTACTATTATTATTCTTTAAAGACTATTTTTAGGTATATAATAATAATTCTTTCTTTACCCATATTCTAGGGCAAATGAGAAGAGCAAATAAAATAATATCATGCCTTTTGAAAGATACAAATTGCTGTAAAAACTCAGGGCATTGCAAATGTTATTACTCATGTATTTTAATAATTTATCAGACATTTTGGTGTTAGAAACATGCCCTAGAAATGTTCTTAGTTTGTCTCTATTGCTAGAGGTTTATGCTCTTTTGCTCTCGGTTAAAAATGTTTGAGAATTTAACAGTATAATAGGTTCAATCTTGCATGTTTCTTACAAAGTAAGACATTTAAAGTTTAAGAAACCTCAAAGAGACTAAGGAATAGTCTGGCATTGGCACATTTGGAATATAAAGGTTTCCCTTTAATTCCAGCCCTCACTTCAATTAGCAAATTAAATTCTTTATCACAGTTCTTACTCTCAGTGAATTCCAATGTGGCAGGGTATTCTCAAAAAGCATTTAATCATAGTACAAGTCATAAGACAGGTTATTAATAAGTGATTAGTTCTCATAACAAAGAAGTTTGTTATAATAAAAGCTGTTGTTTATACCTTGATGCTGGGAAAGATCAAGAGCAAAAGGAAAAGGGGGCAACAGAGGACGAGACAGTTGGATGGCATCACCAACTCAATGGACATGAGTTTGAACAGAATCTGGGAGGCGGTGAAGGCTGGTGTGCTGCAGTTCCCAGGGTTGCAGAGAATAGGACACAACTTAGAAACTGAACAAAAACAATTGCTTATACTTACAAGAAATGTTCTTCTGCTTAAAGTGAAGTTTATTCCCATTTTTAACAGAGTTTGAGTCAAGTGTGGATAATCAGAATATAAAACTGGACGAAGTGACAAAAACAGAGCACCTGGCAGGGTTCTAAAACCAATCCACAACATTTTTAACTTTCTCACTCTCAGATGCTGCTATTGACACATCCTCCTGCTGTGAAAGATCACATTCACACAGACCTGAAAGAAAAATACTAGAAACATGGAAGTGGAAAAGCACTTACAGACATACTCTATATACCTATAAAAGATGAAATTGAGACTTAGGTGAAAACTGGGCCAAGTTCTCAGTGGAAGCCTCTGGAAGATCAGAAATCAAGCTCAGGTTTCCAGACCCCAGGTCAGTGCTATTCACCCACACGAGCCTACATGTCTGTAGATCTGGGGGTACACTTTGTTTTCTATTCAGGAATTAAATGCAACAATGCAGGTAGTGAACAAAATGTAACCTGGTTTGGTGTGGGGAAGAGCAAAAAAGTAAGAAAAAACATGAAAATGAGAGAACAAAGATGTCTTCTAGATTATTATCTCCTTCATCAGAAATCATGCCCCTGAAATTTTGTTCTTCTCTGGGAATGGCACAATCTACAATTCTGGCTGATGTTTCAGACATGGAGAGGGATATTCTCCAGATACTTCATGTAAATAACCTAATACAGCTGTCACGAACACTACTAGTCTCTGGGTATGCTGCCTGAAAACTTATCCTTATCTTACTGTGCTTAGGTGCTTGGACAAAGGTGACACCATTGCTGAATCCTAGAAACACAAGACTGACGTAGTCTCCTAAGGATGGGCTTCTCAGCAAACACATTTGTTTTTTTTTTTCTTGAGAAAACATGGACGTGTTGAACACCTAGGAAAGGTCAATAAGAACTGATTCTCTCCTTCCTTTTAGGATTTTTAAGGGTGCAAGAGCAGGAAAAAAAAAGTACTTTTATATGATAATAATATTTAAAAGTTAATAAACATTTCAGAAATACATTTTAAATTTTGCAATCCTCATGGCTCAGATGGTAAAGAATCTGCCTGCAATGTGGAAGACCCAGGCTTGCCAGGCTTGATCCCTGGATAGCGAAGATCCCCTGGAGAAGGCATGGCAACCCACTCCAGTATTCTTGCCTGAAGAATCCCACGGCAGGCTATAGTCCATGGGGCCACAGAGTCGGACGCAACTGAAGTGGCTTAACACACATAGCACACATTGAAGTATGGTTGATTTATGATGTTATGTTAAGTTTCTGGTGTATTGAAAAGAGATTCATTTGTTTTCAGATTCTTTTCCATTATAGTTACAAGATCTTCCATTATTTGTTACAAGATACTGAAATAAATGTGAAATGCTGAACTAAATGAATCACAAGCTGGAATCAAGATTGCCAGGAGAAATATTAACAACCTTACATATGCAGAGAATACCACTCTGATGGCAGAAAGTGAAAAGGAACTAAAGAGCCTCTTGCTGAGGGTGAAAAAAGAAAATGAAAAGGCTGATTTAAAACTCAACATTCCAAAAACAGATCTTGGCATCCAGTCCCATCACTTCATAGCAAATAGATGGGGGGTGGGGAATGGAAAGAATGACAGAATTTATTTTCTTGGGTTCCAAAATCACTGAGGACAGTGACTGCAGCCATGAAATTGAAAGATGCTTGCTCCTTGGAAGAAAAGCTATGACAAACTAGACAGGGTATTAGAAAAAAGAGATGCCACTTTGGTGACAAAAGTCCATATAATCAAAGCTATGTTTTTTCCAGTAGTCATTTGAGAGTCGGACCATAAACAAGGATGAGCACCTAGAAATTGATGCTTTTCAACTGCGGTGTTGGAGAAGACTCTTGAGAGTCCCTTAGACTGCAAGGAGATTAAATCAGTCAATCCTAAAGGAAATCAACCCTGCATATTCACTGGAAGGACTGATGCTGAAGCTGAAGCTCCAGTATTTTGGCCACCTGATGTGAAGAGCTGATTCACTGGAAAAGACACCAATGCTAGGAAAGATTGAGGGCAGGAGGAGAAGGGGGCAACAGAGGATGAAATGGTTAGATGGCATCATCAACTCAATGGACATGAGTCTGAGCAAACACCAGGAGACAACAAAGGACAGGGAAGCCTGGAATGCTGCAGTCCAAAAGGTTGCAAACAGTCAGACATGACTTAGAGACTGAACAATATATTGAATATAATCCCCTGTGCCATACAGTAGAAACTTTTTCTTTATTTTATATACAATAGTTTGTATCCACTAATGCCAAATTCTTAATTTATCCATCTCCCCTCTTCCTTTTCCCCTTTGGCAACCATAAGCCTGCTTTCTATTTCTGTGAATCTGTTTGTGTTTTGTAAATAAGTTCATTTATATCATTTTAAAGATTGCACATACAAATGATATCATGTGATATTTGTCTTTCACTGTCTGACTTACTTCACTTAGTATGATAATCTCTAGGTCCATCCATGTTGCTGCAAATGGCATTATTTCATTCTTTTTATGACCAAGGTAGTATTCCATTGTATATATGTACCACAGTTTCTTTATTCATGCACTGTGTTGATGGACATTTAGACTATATTAAAAGTACATATATCAAAGACCAAGGCAGATTTTTGTCAGAACATATAACAGACAAATATATATATATAAAGCATTAAAAATGCTCTTGTATTAGGAAAGGTGAGTAGAATTACAATATAGGGAATAAGTAGAAAATAAACGTTTGAAAAGCATTTGTTTGTTTGGGGAAGTAGTAATGACAGAGGAATATTTCACTACAAGGAATATTAATTCATTATACACCATATTACTTGACCTGACTAAGTAAAGAACTCATACATCAAAATTGTTAAGTTTTTGGTACAAATTTGTGCCAAAACATCACATTCTATGGTTTTTATAAAATGTTCTGTGAGAGCTCTATTAAAGTGCAAAGCACCATAAATGACTGATTTCAACTAGAAGACAGCTAAGAGTGATAGAGGGGGGAAAATCGCCACCTTAGAAAAATATTAGGTGAGTTAGGTTTAGTTTAATTCATAAGGTGCCACAGGTGGTTGTAAAATGACCACTTTGATTTTCTTTTTATAATCAGCTACTGAGAATATTAGCATAATGAGAATTTGTATGTACATTTCAAGTGAGAAAAGAGAGAAGGAAGAAATATCAGGGAAATGAGGAAGTCCCTCAAATTAAACCCAGGATTCCACCCTGAAAAGTACATGGAAAGAACAAAAATTGAAGCAAGAGGAATCAGAAAGTCAGAAAACAGAGACTTTCTGCCAACAATGAGATTTTTCTTTGAAGATGAACTTATATTTTTAGAAAGTCCACCAACAGTTTTAAATTTTTAAGTGACTATTTAAAAAAATAAATATAACATTGGAAATAGTCATACACCTCAAAAT
>SJYG01000385.1:2325555-2356433 GCA_006410535.1 Litocranius walleri
CATACCCTGAAGGAAATCTCCTGCTTTGCAACACCTAATTTCTTGTCTTCCTGTTTGGATTACACATTACGCATAATAGATTTCAAAACAACCCTGAAATGTTGTGATGCTAGAGTCTCATTATCTGACATTTACCACTGATTTCCTTCCACCCAAAATATAATTTTATGTCCTTAATTTCTTAGCATAAACAAGCTACTTCCAATACTTGCACACTGTGGAATTTATTACAACTTGGATTCACTTGCTCTGATTCAACATGGCTCTTTAAGGGTGCCCCAGAGAGGCAAATATTCTATTTCTTCCTTGTAAAAACTAACCCATTGTTGCCTGATGGCCATATTAAAAGATATGCAACCTGTAGCACTACAGATTTTACTGAAAAACAATACAACTTTTGGTTTACACATTCAGTTTCTCCAAAAACCACCTCTAGAATTCTAATACCTTTTATCACCCAGTAATTCTCATGGTTCTAATCCACATTTGTCTGTAGTTTCTAACTTTCTACACATCTTCCACTCTATTCCCTACTCTTTATTATTGAGAATAAAAGTTCCAAACAGAACTGGGGTTGTTGCACTTATTTGTTGGGCTTCCCACGTGGTTCTAGTGGTAAAGAACCTGCCTGCCAGTGCAGGAGACGTGAGGGATGCAGGTTCATTTCCTGGTCAGGAAGATGCCCTGGAGAAGGGCATGGCACCCCACTCCAGTATCCTTCCCTGGAGAATCCCAGGGACAGAGGAGCCTGGCAGGCTACAGTACACAGGGCTGCAAAGAGTCGGACATGACTGAAGTGGCTTAGCGTGCACACACTTGTTTTATAAAACATCAAAAGTTAGGATAAAAATGATGTCATTTTTCTCATCTTCTGCTACTTTTTGTCCTCATCTACCTGACTTGATCTGGTTTTTAAGTCATCATTCATGAACTAATTTGAAAAGTCCTAAGTTCAACTAGTATTTGCTCATCAAGACTTGCTATTTTCTCACTCCCATCAGCTATTTACTTCAGTATACCTATTTATTTTGTCCTCGGAATGAATAATCAGAATAGATATATGTTAATACCACTTTGCAACTTGGATATCACTATGTAGTAAAAGTTCTCTTCTATCACAGATAAAAATAACAGGTTGTATGTATTTTTTAATAACCCACAGGTGGATTATTGGAACAGCAAGGCTGTGGTCCACCGCTGTTTAAGACTTCACCCACACAAACCAGGAAAAAGAGAGCAATGACACGGGGCCTTCATGATTGAAGTTACACTGAAATGCAGATGAGGGTTTCTTTTTTGTTGTTGTTTTGTTTTCCTTAATTTTAGATTTATTTATTTTTTAATTGAAGGATAATTGCTTTTCAGAAATGTGTTGGTTTTGGCCACACCAGATGAGTTTTGACTTTGTATATGTGTGTGTCTGTCTATCTGACTATGTGTCAGTGTGGCACCTCTAAGTGGACTCCAGTGACAAACAAGGTAGAGATGGAACAAAGAAAATATATCAACAAAGAATGTACCATTTAAGCATGGCAAGGAGAGGACATAACACAATTAGCTGCACATTCAGGATGAGTATTGAAGGAAGGGATCAACCAGATACGATACAGTAGAATTTTTTGCTTACTGCACTAAAAGCATGCAAATTCTATCAAAAGTCTTGAAAATAGAGGCTCAAGGTCTGATTTACTGAAATTTTGAAGTCTGTTTTAAGGCAGGTCTTTCAATGGCTGTGTGGAACAGGAGTGGAGAGACTTGATTAGGACTGTGTAAAGATCTTGGTGTGATAGACTAAGAATGGTAATAAGAGCAAGGTGAGGATTTTGAGATGAGGTTTCAAAGAGTGTTATGGAGTTAATAATTCACTGATACTTTATATTAATGAGTTAACGAATCTTTTAGGAAATTCCTGGAATAAATAATAAAGTTATTTGCAACTTTTATATCCCAGGGAAAGAATCTCCTGGAATAATAGTCATATTGATATAGACAGTAGTAATACTAGATCCTACAGTTACAATTTCTATAATCTGGAACTCATTTACATTCTATGACTCATTTACTTTCTATGTCTCATTTCCTCCCATCTGTAAAATGGGAATACTACATGAGACATTTGCTAAGTTCCAACATGCCTCTGCAGCTGCTGCTAAGTCAATTCAGTTGTGTCCAACTCTGTGCGACCCCATAGATGGCAGCCCACCAGGCTCCCCCATCCCTGGGATTCTCTAGGCAAGAATACTGGGGTGGGTGGCCATTTCCTTCTCCAGTGCGTGAAAGTGAAAAGGCAAAGTGAAGTCGCTCAGTCATGTCCGATTCTTAGCGACCCCATGGACTGCAGACTACGAGGCTCCACACATAAAACAAGTTTTCAACAAATACTATTTTTCCTTCCCTCTCCCTGGTTTCTCTACTCTGGCTCCAAGGATTCAACCAGTTTTATTTATTTTTTATAAAACAGTGAGTTTGTGCCTTTTAACCACTTCACTTATTGCCCCTTCACAATGCCCACCCCCAGCAACCACCATTCGATTCTCTGTTCCCATGAGATTGCACATGTAAATCAGATTATCCAATATTTGTCATTCTCTATCTGACTTAACTTTATTTAGCATAATTCCCTTAAATTTCAACCAGGTTGTCATAAACAGCAGGATTTCCTTCTTTTAGGGCTGAATAACATTCCATTGGAAATATCACATTTTCTTTTTCCATCTCTTGATAGACATTCAAGTCATTTCCATGTCTTGGGAATTATAAATCATGCTGCATTGAACATGGAGGCCCAGATAGCTGTTCAAGATAGTGATTTCATTTCTTTCAAATCTATACCACGAAGTGGAATTGCTGAATCATACGGTAGCTCTAATTTTAATTTTTTGAGGAACCTCTGTACTGTTTTTTGTAGTAGCTACACCAATTTACATTCCCACCAACAGTGAGCAAGGGTTCCGTTTTGTACCCTTTAGGTTCAGCCAGCTTTTAAATCTAACCCAAGAGTTCTGTTCACTTCCGGGCTTCCCAGAGCTGCTGTAAATAATGACACAGCCTCCCCAACTGCTCTTTTACTGGATGTTGGAGAAAATAAGTACATGAGATGTTTTCATTTTAAACTTTTAGTTCTAATCACCTTGGGGAAAATAGATGTGAGGAAGCTGTACAAGTTCCAGATAGCTCAGGAAATTCGTGTCATAGTTATTCCCAGATTTATTGAAACACTCAGCCTGGGCCTTTCTTTCATTTTTCCTGGCCAACTCATTTCTCAAAAGTGTTCCAAGGAGGTTTTATTCACATATTTTTTAAAGTGACTGATAACAGCTTAATATGTAATCTGTAGCAGGGGAACGTGCATATCAGCTGAGAGATGGAATATACACTCACCAGACCTTATATGACAACAGAAATTTGACTGATAACCTCCTAGCAATCAGTTCAGGAAGCCAAACCACAACTTCTGAAATAATTCTTTGCCCCAAAGGTCAGAACTTTGTCAATGCCAGTTTACCTCATTTTTGTCTGCCACCCAAATCAGAACCAATCAAAAAAGTCAAATATGATCCCTAAACCAATCATATGGATGCCTTGCTTCTAATTTGCCCACCTCCTATGCCAACAACCTCCAATCAGAGCAAGCCTGAAGTCCTCCCACCACCACTGTTTTTTAATGCTTTCCTATTACCCAGCCTATCATTGAGTTTCTGCCAAACCAAGTGACCCCCTTGACATAACAAACCCTGAATAAACATCCTCTGTTTGTTATCTAAGAGGTCTTAATGTATTCTTATACAATAAGAAAAATCCAGAGCCCCCAATTACTTCCAAAGAACCACTGACTAAACAGATTACTCAAGTGTGAGCCCCTAGTTCCCTCTTGTCTGCCCATCTTTTATTGACCTGACTGCACTCAACAGGGACAAGTCATATTCCTCTCTACTGAATCTCACCTGAAGTCAGTGATTAACATGCAAGGTTTCATCATCATCCCAATGAGCAAAATTCCTATTGACATGCCACTGATGGACCCTCATAAGATCAAAAACATATCTCCAAGGAGAAGGCCTCAAGCATCAGAGCACAAGTAGGTTAAAATTTAACTGATTAAACAGAGCAGTCCATCCCCTGCTTACTAAAAGTCAGGACCTAGGGCTTATGACAACACACTTATGTCCCCATTTTAAGAACACCCAAGTGCTTCTTAGCGCTACCTGGGAAGCCCGCTCTTTCTCTTACACCATAACAAAGCACATAAGATGTTTCCCAAAGATCAAATCCACCTGAGAAACCAATGTCAAGCTCATAGAAATGTGGACATAGTAAGGTAAATCAATATACAAATTTAATGAGTTCTTCCACCGTACTAGATAGAGGAGGGGATCCGTATGATAGTTCACTGCCATCAGAGTCCTTATCACAATGTTCTGTAATCTCCAGACATTTTCCAGGGTTTCTTTCATGTTAG
The DNA here is from genome assembly GCA_006410535.1 of Litocranius walleri. NCBI lineage: Eukaryota > Metazoa > Chordata > Mammalia > Artiodactyla > Bovidae > Litocranius > Litocranius walleri. The sequence continues at coordinate 2,330,015 of SJYG01000385.1, forward strand.
GGACTATGATATTTTTGGTTTTGTGTCTCAAATTTTAACACAGTTTGTAACACATCACAGATATGTAATGTTTACTGAATAAATTTAGAAATTTTGTGAGGAAGTCTAGAGATTTGAGACCAAGAGCTATAGTTCCTCTAACTAGCTGTGTAAAGTGGTCAGGTTAGTTAACCTACTTGGGACTTGCATTGAAGCAGTGTTTTTCAGCCTTTTTTCATTCTTATTTCCCTAAGGAGTTATTTTTAGATATAACAGTCACTCTCCCATGAAATTTTACCACCTTTGAGTGTATATTTGCTAATCTAATAAATATATAAAAAGATTACATTTTTTTTACCTTCCAAGAACCAACATCACTCCAGAAGTACATACACTCCATGGTTGATGTTCACTCAGCTACAAAATATTACAATTACATAATTTCCTAAGTTTTACAAATTAGTGCAAATAATGTTTTAGTCTTCAGGGGAGTGAGGAGCTTTCTGAAGTTCATAAAAGGTGATGGATAATGAACACTTGAGCAACAGGGCAAAGATGAAACAGTCTGACTACATATACTCAGACTCCTTCTAGTCTAAACATGGACATTTCCTTTTGACCACGGATCTGGGTACAGGTAGATATATTCTTACTTCTTGCTTTTTACTTCTTGCATTTGGTGCCATCTGTCCTGAAGAAGCCCATATGCTTCTAACACTACTCACAAATGATACACATTAAAAGAGAAACGTCCAATCATTGGTCATGTCCTGGAGTGAGCAAGCCAAGGTCTTGAAACATGAACTTCTCAGCAAGGATTCTAACAAGGCACCTTTAATGTAAACATGATGATTTTTCTCCTTAAGTGTTTACACACATTTTGGGTAGTATTTTGGCTCAAAATCAAGAAACAGACATATTTCTGACAATGGACTTAATTATGCCTGGATTTATATATCATTACGAATGAATAAGGGTTAAAGGAATAACTTGTCCCTTTCAACACAACATACTATTCCTAAATTATATAGGCTAATATTCTAATCCTCTGTATCTCTTTTTCTCTCTTTCCCCACCCCACACCCTCAGAATTCTCCAGCATAATTGATGCACAGATGAAGTCTACAACAAATCCAAGTTGTATCATAATAGAGCATGATGGAACATTAGAGTGATACTGACTTCAAAAATATTGCCATGGTAACTAGCAAAAGTTGGATTTGAATGCAGTGAAAGAAAATGGCTGTCTTTCAACAAACAAAAGAAAATATATCAATCAAAAATATATGTAGAGTAATTTTGCCTTAGTAACCTGATTAACAAAGCTCTCCATAAGGAGTTATCATTCAGGGTAATATTGTCTTTCGTTTCCTCCACTTTGAAATAAATGAGCAGTGGAACAAAGGAAACAAACTATGGCTGGGTAATAAGCTAATAAATTCTCTGGATAGAAAAATGTAGTGTTAGGCTCTGTGTTGCCAGTGCACTGAGCTTTGAATGAGTAGATTTCAATAGGTAGATTTCGGTAATATTAAAGATGTACTAAAAGCAGAGAAATGTCAAAACCTAGGTTTAGCCCATCTCTGTTAAATCTAGTTCACAAAAGTCACAGGTCCCTGATAAGTGTAATTTCAAAGCCTTGCTGTTCCCACCAGGCATCTCTGAATATGTCAAGTCAAACTAATTCCCAGAAGTTTTCTTCAGAGAATCACCTCATCTCCCACTCAATCAGATGGGCTTTCCATACGTTTTTGTCCTCCTTTTTTTTTTTAATGTTCAGATTTTTAGATTTGGTTGTACAAATCATTAGAATATGCTTGCCATTGAAAGATCTATGTGCTGTTGCATATTTGATGATATTGTTTTGAAGTTGTAACCATCCTGTTGGAAAACAGCAGTTTCCATAGGAACAGGTTTTCCGACTAGATCTTACAAGGAGAAGTATGTCATAAATAATTGGCAATGCCCTGAGGGAGCTGTTAAACACCCAAAGAAAGGCAAGGAACAGAAAAGAAGAGAGATGCCAGAGGAGGGCCATACAGAGACATTCTACCAGGGAAAGGCAAATGCTGTGTAAATACCCTAGATTCCGAGTAAGGCAGTAAGTTAAACTTTCGGATCCCAAATCAATACTTGAAATGCAGTGTGGAGATCATTGTAGCTCAGAGTTAAAAGAAAAGTGCTCATAAATTTAAAAAACAGCATCACATTCAGTATTAATAACTCTCTTATCCAAAGCTGAATTAATGACACTCAGTTCCCCATTACATAAAAGTAATAATGTGACTCAAAAAAAAAAAAAGCATATATTATTGTTCAAAGACTAGCTCTTAAGTGTAAAAATTTCTCCACAGGAAGAGCAGCTCAGCCATGAGGCACTTGGCAGCTGGGATGCAGGACTCAGCCTGGTGTGGAGAAGTGGAGGGAGCAGAGATGTAGGCCCTTTTCTCTAGGCTCTTTCCTCTTTTCTTACATAGGATGTTGGTTTTTAATGTTATTTCTCTTCTCATTTTCTCTCCAAGCCCTCGTCTCCCATTTCAACCTCTAGGTCTAGCTCTGGGTATATTCCTGCTATTTTGAATAAGGAAAGTTGTCTCTCGGGAAACAAAGAGTTGGAAGGGAACAGTAAGAAAAAACTAAAGTTTGTGGGAATCCTGTAAAATCAAAAAATGTATATTGGAGACCTGGTGCTCCTATGGAAAAGGGAAAGCTATTCTCAGATATATTTATTTATGACACAGCCCTCCAAGGACTCTTTACGTGGACCACGCCCTGCCTTTAGTTGAAAACTGAAAAGCAAACCAGACCCTGACTCTGCATCTGAGTTCCTCCTTCTCATTCAGGGTGTCACTGGCTCCACAAGTTTCTACAGGGATGGGCTGCTCACCGGATGAAACAGTGGAGCCAGCTCACACAAAGTCTCTTTCCTTGGCTTCCCTTGTCATAACTGTGACAGGCTGGCTCTTTGTCACACATAACTCTACCATATATTAGGGGAATTCAACAAGACAATTATTCACAAAAATGATGACCACATATTCACAGACAAGTTTCCAAAGCCCTTGATTGTAAGAATACCCTGGAATCTCAAAGCTGTCGGAAAAGTTCATGTGGTGGGTGTGGCTTCTACCAGAGCCAAGATGTAAAACTCGGAGTCTCAGTCCTAGAACTAAGCTCACTGTACTTCACAGAAAGGACCAATAAGCTCAAAGATTTTGGCAGCAGCTTTTTTTCATTTTCTGGCCAGAGAAAGAGCAAGCAAGAATAATCCTTTGAAAATAAATTAGAGATGACCCTGGTGGTCTGGTTGTTAAGACTTCACGCTTCCACTGCAGGGAGAGATGGGCTTCGATTCCGGGTGCAGGAAATGAGATCCCATATGCTTGTGCACTGCAGCAAAAATAAAATAAACAAATTGCCTTAAGTACGGAAGAGAAGAAGAAAAAAGGAGGAGGAGGAAGAAAAATGAGAGGAGGAAAAAGGTGGCAAACTTTGGGTAATGTGCTTTGTAGAAAGACAGAACTTCCTCAAAGTCTCCATAATAAAGCCAAGGATGTACAGTGATCAGGATTCTCTTTCAAAGTGTAGTTGCTCTAAAACTACAGACAGTGTGGCTGAGAACTCCCCTAATGCACCAGTGTGATGCTTAGTTGCTCAGTCACATCCAACTCTTTGTGACTCCATGGACTGTAATCCTCCAGGCTCCTCTATCCATGTGGATTTTTCAGAAAAGAATACTGGAGTGGGTTGCCATGCCCTCCTCCCAGGGATCTTCTCAACCCAGGGATCGAACCCAGGTCTCCTGCATTACAGGAGAATTCTTTACCATCTGAACCACCAGGGAAGCCCAAGAATACTGGAGTTGGTAGCCTATCCCTTCTCCAGGAGATCTTCCCAACCCAGGAATCAAACCAGGGTCTTCTGCACTGCAGGCAGATTCTTTACCAGCTGAACTACAGGGAAGCCCAATGTATCAATGTGGTTGTGTTCAAATAAGCAAACAGATAAAATATACACTAATCTCAGAGAGAAGAAACCAGAGCAAATCAGAACAAGATATTGCTTTCAGCCACCTATGAATAAGGGTTCTATGAATTCCCAGAAAGAAAAGATTTGAAAATACAATATATGTTCATAAAGAAAATAAAACATATATTATTAAAATAAGTTTAAATAATAGTGTTAAACTAGAGATAGCTTTCATTCTGTTTCTTGGGGTCCTGCTGGGCCCAGCCAGGAGCCTGGCTTCCTGAGGGCTAACTGGGAGCCTGAGGGCCATGGGATCCTCCTAGGGCTTGAACTAGCAGGCTGCCAGAGTGAGCCCAGTGACTGCACTTGTGGGAGCCGACTGGCAACCCGGTGATGGAAAGCCACCTAGAACTGCAGAAGCCACGTGAGATCACTGGATCTGACAGACACCAGGTGAGCGAGGGGACGGGGTTTGTGGGAGCTTGTGGAGAGCTATCTTGGCTGACAGAAATCAGCCTGATGTGAAGGCAGGGTGGTTCTAAGTCTGTAGTGAAGCTGAGGCCTCACCCCCTTCTCCTTCTTCACCAGGAGGGTGTATATCTCTGCAGGGTATTCACGTTTGGAGGATGGATGATGGTGGTATGTGGATCTATTATCCCTACCCACGTCAATTTATCTTTTCTTATTCCAGGTGCCGTAATACTACACCTGAATCTTTGGCTCTTATAAAGGTATTTTGTACATGTATATTTGTTCCAATGAATGCTTCTGATGGAGGATGAGAATTAAAATTTTCTATGCCATCATTTTGCTAACATCACTCTTCCTAATTTCAAGACTTTTCAACAGAGATTTTAAAATGTCATATTTAAAGGCAAAGTACAAAAATATATCCCTAAAAGTTTATGACTTGAACATTGTAATTTTTAGGGGCCAGTGGTTAGATACATTTGTGTTTCTTTCAATGCTATTAAAATGTCTTTCCACAATAAATAACATTTTGAAGGAATATTACCAAGTAACTACAAAATCCCTAAGCTTGAAATTCAACAGAAATCGATTAAATACCTAAGAACAGCTATCAGGGACTGTTTTAATGACTTCCATTCATGAAAACAGAAAAAGAAGTCAAGAAGAACATGAGTAAAATTTTAAAAATTAAAATATGTGCAGAAATTGGAGAAGCACATACAGATGACATCTATCTTGTCTGCTTAAACACTCAGTGGCCGTTGTACAAAATATAGCAGATAGAGATGACCTAAATTGTATGCCAGTGGAACGGGACATTTTGAAATAATTTTAATGTGATTTAGTTATTAAAAGGTAATAAAATCTAAGCTGACTTCAAGGTTTTGTACCTATATAATTAGAAACTAATAATTCCATTAATAGACAAGGGAGAATGGAAAGGGAAATTTGTTTAGGTGGACAGGATGACTAGCTCAACCTTAAGAATGTTCCTTCTGAGGTGACAAAAACATAAATAAAAGTGTGCTTTTAGAAGTGTGTACGCATACACTTTGGTCATATTTGACTCTTTGAGACTCCATGAATTGTAGCCTGTCAGGCTCCTCTGCCCATGGGACTTTCCCAGCAAGAATGCTACAGTGGGTTTCCATGCCCTCTTCCAAGGGATCTTCCCAACCCAGGGATCAAACCCACATCTCCTGTGTCTACTATTTTGCAGGTGGATTCTTTACCAGGGAATCCTGGCTCAGCCAGGGAAGCCCACTCTTGGGGGTACCATAGCACAAAAAGAGGATGGAGCTAGAAGCATAACATTTGATGTCATCATTAATATACCTAAGAGTAGATAGAGATGATTTACATTTTAAGGCAGCATCTTGAAAGCAGAGACTGAATAATAGAACAAATAAAGCTGCTTGAGTTTTTAGTTTAAACAAAACTTTCTCTTGTAGACAACCTGGAGATAGTTGTGAGTTCTAAGTCTGACCATCTGTTATCTTTAAATTGTGCCTTTAATTTTAGCTCATTTTCATTTAATGTTATTATTGATATGATTGGATTTTAATCTATCACTTTGCTATTCATTTTTTTGTCCAACTTTGTTTTTGTTTTCATTTTTCTTTTCCTGTCTCCTCTGTGGTTAACCAAATATTAGTATTTGGTTTTGATTCTTCTATTAGCTTTTTAACTATATTTTGGTTTTTTTTTCTTTTTTCCTCATTTACAGTTGTTCTAGGATATACAACATTTACCATAATCTTCTTTGAGTTAATATTGTTTTACTTCATATAAATTACATTTTCAACAGTATGGTTCCATTTACTCCATCTATGTGCTTTTGTCATACCCTATATTACATATATTTATATTAACATTATCTCTATAGATCCTAAAAATACAACATGGTATAATTTTTGCTCAAAACTGTCACATATATTTAAGAAATTATGTAAAATAAAAACACATACTATTATATATTTATTCACATGATTACCATGTATGACACTCTTCATTACTTGTTTCCAATTCATATCATTTTCCTTAAATATAAAGAACTTAACCTTAGCATTTCTCTTATTACTGGTTGGTTAATTCTTTATTTTTTAATTAGCTGAAAATTTCTTTGGTTGTCTTTATTCTTAAAGAATAGTTTTGGTGGATATAGCACTTCAGTTGACTTTTTTTTTTTTTTCAACACTTTAAAGATATCTTCCCCTTGATTCTGACCTTTAGTGTTTCTGATGCAATGTTTGCCATCAGTTTGAAAGTAATGGGTAAGTTTTTCTCTGCTGCTTTGAAGATTTTCTCTTCATCTTAGGTTTCCAGTAGTTTACATATTGTACATCTGGTGTGGTCTTCTTTGTCTAACTTTGACTGGCCTTTGTTGAATGTCTAATTTTATGCATCTCACCCTACTGGGGAAATTTTGGGCCGTTGTTTAAGCATTTTATGCTCCTTTATCTATTCTCTCATTCTTGTCCAATTGCACATATATTTGACTAATGAATATATCCTATGGGTTATTGAAATTCTATTATTGTAAGCATCTTTCTCTTCTTCATGTTGGTTAAATCCAAATCAGTCCTGAGACTCACTGATGCTTTCCTGTGCAATATAAGTTTTTCTTCTAAGATACTGTATTTTAGTTTGAAATTTTTCTTTCTTTTGGAGTTTTTATTCTCTTTTGAGATTCCCAATTATAACCATTTTTCCTAAGTCTTTGAATATCTACACAACAGTACTTTAAAATCTTTGTGAATTCTTGGATTTAACTTTGATTGACTATTTTTATTGACTATGGGTGATATATTACTTTTTTTTCAGATCTGGTAATTTTTATTGTATGCATTAGATTGTGGATAATGGATGTAGGTGTCTAAATTATGACTTCATCCTTTAAAGCGTGTTGACTTTTTCCAGCAAGCAGTCAAATTACTGAAGTGTTATTTTGGTTCTATCAGACTTCATTTTATTATTTGTTGTGGCAGATTTCTTTCAGTTTGGAATTTAGAACTGAGATGTGTCCTTTACTGTAAGTTGTGACACTTTTCCTAAAGTGTGGGCATTGTAAGGTCTATGTCATTGCCAGCTACAGCTGCTCAGCATGGTCTCTCTACTCTGACTGGGCTGCAACTCCAATGTCTTTCAAAATTGCAGGACCTCTAAAACCAGCTGACCTCTTTCACAGCTTTTCAGCAGTCATATGCGTCATATATGCAGCTCAGTGCTTCGCCACAAGCATTGAGAAGAAACTCAATATGGGAGAAACTCCCACACAGACTTCCAGGTTTTCTCTCTGTTCAGCTGCCTCCTGTTAGGTGTGCTGCCCCACAAACTTCAACTATTTCAGCAGCTTGGAACTCTGATCCTCTGCTTCCTCAGCCCAGAAGTTCAACCCACTCTGCTGCTTGGGCTCCATCTCCCTGCTCTACATTAGGAAAGGATCCCAGTAGAAATCCAGGAGGATTTTGGTCAGTCACTGAGCTCATGGGTGCTTGTCTTATCCAAAGGATCATAGTCCTACATTGTCTTTTGTGCAATGATTAAAAACAATCATTTAAAAAACGATTAAAAACTTCATATGTTTTGTTCAATTTTATAGTTATTTACTGAAAAGGTAACTTTTTTTTCTTGCAATAGCTGTCAGCCCTTGATATATCACATATCTGTTAGCTAATTTGCTCCTTATTGCTCTTTCTCCATGCCATCTTGATTGAAAACTCCAAGAGAACCAAGATTCTGATGATCATTTGAGACTCTGAACACTGCATCTAGAATAGTAATTGACATATATGAGATTATCAAAAAATAATCATTCATTATTCACAGAATAATAATGAGTAATCTCACTTTCATATTCTCAGTAAAATGACTTGCTCAGTAAAATTCCTTGGGTAGTAGCAGTGTCCTTGTAGACTTTGTTTATGTCATCTGTTGTTTACTACATCCCAAACTTATCTGGTTATTATAAAATACATCATACTCATGAATATAGATGAAAGGATATTATTGTATATGGTATTTTGCCAGAGATCTTCCCTGGTGGCTCAGATGGTAAAGCGTCTGCCTGCAATGAGGGAGACCTGGGTTCAATACGTGGGTTGGGAAGATCTCCTGGAGAAGGAAATGGCAACCCACTCCAGTATTCTTGCCTGGAGAATCCCATGGAGAGAGGAGCATGGTAGGCTACAGTCCATGGGGGTCACAAAGAGTCAGACACGACTAAGCAACTTCACTCACTCATAGTATTTTGCATAGTTACAAAAATAATGATAAAACCAAAACTATGAGCTTAACATCCAATTTATGAAATTACACATTATCATTAACTTTGAGGACTCCTGTATGCTCTTCCTGATTTCATTACCTTTCTCCTCCCCTAGACAGATGTAATAACAATTCTAATTTTTTGTGTTCATTGTTCTTTTGCTTTCACTCTATTAATAGTTTTGTGCATTATACATGAACACTTATATGTATTTTTTTCTGATTTTTGAACTGACATATTTATAGTATGTGGCCTGTGATTTTCTTTTTCTACTAAGTATCCTCTTGATGTATGTATCTCTGATTTCATTTTCTATAATACACCAGCATTTGAATAAGAACATACTTATCTACCTTACTGCTCTTTAGCATTTGGGTTGCTCACATTTTTTGCTATTACAAAACAGTGTAGGGTGATATTACGTGTCTTCAGGTATACACATGTACAAGTTTTGTAAGGTTTATATACCTAGAACTAGAATTTTTGAAGTCTTTGGATGGAAATGTTAAAATCTAAAAGGTAATTTCAAATAGTTTTCCAAAGAATCTATTCCAACATACATTCCAAAATACAGCTTGTGAGAGTTATCACTGCTGGACATATTTATCAATATTTAGTACGGCCAGACGTAACAGTCATTCTGGTGGGTGAAATATTATTTCATTATGCCTAATTTGCCTTTTCCTAATTAAAAATGAAGTTGAGGGTATCTCCATTTTTGTGAGCTACATATATTTCCGCTACTACAAAATGTCTCTGTATATCTATTGCTCATTTTCTCTATTATCTTGCTTTCTTCTTATTGATTTATAGGCATTTTATTTGGAATGGATATTAATATCTTTATTATGATACTTATCAAATAGCTTCTCCCTCTTTGTGATTTTTCTTTTTCTCTTCTTAATGGCTGCTTTTGAAGGATGGAAGTTGTTAAATTGAATGTAATCAAATTTCTCAATCTTTACTCAGCTCTTTTGTGGTGTGAGTCATTGGTGTATTGTATTAAAATCCTTCTATACCCTAAAAGTGTTGGTTCCTCCTTTCATATTCTTTTCTAAATTTATTAGAAACTTACCTTTTTCATTTAAGTTCTTGTTCTAACTGGATTTGTTATTGTCAATGACGTGAGGTAGAGATCTATTTCCTTTTTTCCATATTAATATAAGTTTTCCCAGCATCATTTATAAAGTAGTCCTTTCTTTACTTCTCTTTTCTGCGACACACACTTCTTTGATTATCAGGTTTCCACACATGAGCATGAGTCAATTTTTACACCCAATATTCTATTCCACTGTTCATTTGATCTATGGCTCACCATTTTAGGGTGCTGCTGTAAGCAGAGTCCCACTTCTAAAATGATTTTTTTAGTCTCCTGGATTTTTAGATTTTCTGGCTTTAAACCTGTTTTATGTTCACAAGAAACAGGAACTAATGAACCTAAATAATTAGATACCTATTCTAAGTTCCATCATCTGTAGTAGGATCAGGGTCTTGACACAGCACAAATATGGCCACTAGGGGTCTACCTCTGCCTCCAGAGAAGGTAACACTTGTGAGAAAAGGAGCTGGCCCAGTGCCTACTGCTCTGAGGAGTAGTCAGAAGCATGATACCATAGCCACATGCAAGGATAAGAGAGTTTGACTAAGTTTGCTTCAGAAACTGCTCACCAAAGAGACCCCAAATAATTACGACAATGTAGTTTTCTTTGCTTACCAAGAAGACAAAAGTGAAAGTGAAAGTGAAGTCTCTCAGTCGTGTCTGACTCTTTGCGACCCCATGGACTGTAACCTACCAGGCTCCTCCCTCCATGGGATTCTCCAGGCAAGAGTACTGGAGTGGGTTGCCATTCCCTTCTCCAGAGGATCTTCCTGACCCATGGATCGAACCCAGGTCTCCCGCATTCCAGGCAGATGCTTTAACCTCTGAGCCACCAGGGAAGCTGGTGGTGAATATTATCAATTCAAATGATAATTGATAATATTCCAGAGGATGCATGGGAAGGAGTATGCATATATTGATGGCTGGATCTTGATTCTATATAATTTTTATAGTTGGCAAATTACCAGTATCCATCAAGCACTTCAAAAATTTATATACCTTATAGTTGAAAATGTCTAAGGCATTATCTTATGAGAATAAGCATAGATTTATGAAAAGATATCTTACATCCAGTTCTTCATAAATAGACCACAGGACAAGGATTTATTGCAAGTGATTTATTAAGGAAGTGCTCCCAAGGGAATGTGGTCAGAAAGTGGAAGAAGCAGGAGCAGAAAAAGAGAGGAAGAAAAGCAAGGTGAAATTGCAGGTAAAGCTTCAGGCAAGCTTCAGCTAATCCCTCAGGGAAACTCTGGAGTTGACATCATGTCTCAGAATTGTCCCACTAAATTCCTGTGCAGTCACATCCAGACACCTGCCAGTCATTATTCAAGCACTGAATTTTTCAGGCACTTACGATGTTGCTACAACAAGGGTATTAACTATAATAGCAAAACAAGACTTTCCTGGAGGTCCAGGTTAAGACTATGCCTTCCAGTGTGGGCGTGGGGGTTTGATCTGTGGTCAGGGAATCCCATATGCCAAGTGGTGAAAAAACCAAAAGGTAAAACACAAGCAATATTGTAACAAATTCAATAAAGAGTTCAAAAATGGCCCACATTAAAAAAAAAAAACTTTAAAAATATATGAGCAAAACAAAATTAAACCTAAACAGCTGTTTCATAGTAGACAGTAATAAAATGATTTAAAAACCCACATGATCATTAAATATCTAATTCTTAAAGATGATTTAATAAAATGTCAAATGCTTATAATATATTTTAGACATCATAATATAAAACTAGATATATTTAGCTTGAGACAAACTATTTTATAAACAGATGATAGGTGGATATGTTCAGCAAGATAAAATGATAGGAATAGATATGTAAAAATGGGTATACTTTCTATCCTATACCCTTTTTTCTCACAATTATTCACTATTATAAGTGCATACTACATTTTTGGGGAAAGAAGAGGTTGCGTGAAAGCAAAAAAAGGAGGGAAAGACTGATCCTACATCAATAAGTATGAATGAATGCAAATATAAGTTGCATTAAGCTCAGTGCCAAGCGCCTCCTGGACTACTGTCAATAGGAAACTATTTGTGAAGTGCTTCTTCCATCTCACCGCTATTCTGTCCAGCCAGCCTTTAGGTACTTGTTTCCTGTTTCAGGAGACAATGCTGATATTGTAGACTTTGACTTAGGCACCCTGATGGTGCCAAATGCTGTGGCCGTGAGTGTGGGTATGTGTTTGAGTCTACATGCCTTCATTTCAACAGGAAAACTCAGCCAAACTGTCTTGTGTGTTGTAATGGAAATTAAGAAGTGTTGCTGTAAGTGATGCTGGAGAAAACTGGACAAAAGTTACTCCTGAGTGAGCTACAGGGGGAAGAACTGAGCTGCTTTAGGGAACTCTTGGCCCCAACAAGGGCATCTGAGCTGCCATCCCTCATGGATGGGCGTTTCATGACTGCTGGGGCACATCTGCCCAGGAGAAATGCTGGGGAGGCCACTGCAACCGCCCCGGTGATGAACCAGCGCCCTTTCCTGTTGTTAGGGCATCATTTTCAAAGGTCACATATTTGCTCTTTCCAATCCAAATAATTTCAAGTAAAACCATTTCCAAAGGCCAAACCCATTTTGAATGATCAAAATCTTAAAATTAATCTGTTTCAGCTTCCTCTAACTGAAAAATGTCTTCTCATATTGGGATGTCTTATAATCAGCCAAATGAATTTTTGTGTAACTTCACAATATATGGCTGAAATTGAGATGAAGCATGAGAATTCAGAGGTGAATGGGAGTTTAAAATTTTTTTTGAAAAAGAAAAAATAGGAGTTTTAAATCAAAATGACTTTTCCAACCTGAAATATAGGATTGGCACTTTCACATTACTATACAATCCATTTAACATCCCTGGGTAACATAAAGAACTTTATCATCCGTGGCTTATATCTATTTCAAACAGTGTTTTTCTGATCTCTTTTTTAAAAATGAATTCTAGATTGTACCAGAATGTGTAATAACATACACAAGACCACATCACATTACTTATTGTACATCAGGATGCATTTTACTATATTAATAGTCCTTTAGTAAAGCAGCATCTGAAAGTTCATGTGGAACTATAAATTAGTGTTAAATACCACATTTTTATTGACTCTAACAAAAATTAATATTATTTATTTTAAAGTTATTTAAAGATGCATAGCCAAAGCATTATCCTTAAGTTATCTTAAAGATGTGTAGCCAAAGCATTATCCTAGCTGTTGGTTAGAGACTGGCTTTGAAAGATAAACTTCTGCTCTTTATCACTGTTAGCACTTTGTTAGGACTGCCATAACAGAATACCACAGACTGGGAGGCATCAACAACAGAAATGTCTTTCACAATTCTGGAGGCTAGAAGGCTGACATCAAGGGGTCATCGGGGTCATTTTCTCTGAAAGTTCTCTCCCTGGCTTGGGAATGGCTGTTTTCTCCCTGTCGTCACATGGTCTTCCCTCTATACCTGTTTGAATCAAAATCTTTCTCTTCCTACAAGGATACCAGTTATATTGAATTAGGGTTCCTTCTAATGACATCATTTTAATTTAATTACTTAAAGACCCTGTCTTCAGATACAGTGGGGCGAGGACCTCAACATATAATTCAGAGTAGGAAAAACCACAATTCAATTCAGTCTATACAGTCATCTACTAGCACATGACATTTCTCAAACAAAATTAAGTAAATCTGTTCCTGACTTGCTGTAGTTGACAAAAAGAAGAGTTAAGCTACAGGGCCCTAATTGATTAACAAGTCAGAACCAGAGAGATCTTTCTAAAGAGTCATAAGAAAGAAGAATACTCAACCCATCTATTTGCCTATGTCTTTCAACCAGTACTCAGGACCCCATCCCTGAGGAAGGATAGTTCAGTTCAGTTCAGCCTCTCAGTCGTGTCCAGCTCTTTCCGACCCCATGGACTGCAGCACGCCAGGCCTCCCTGTCCATTACCAATTCCCGGAGCTTACTCAAACTCCTGTCCATTGAGTTGGTGATGCCACGCAACCATCTCATCCTCTGCTGTCCCCTCCTCCTCCCATCTTCAATCTTTCCCAGCATCAGGGTCTTTTCAAATGAGTCAGACTTAGTATAAAGGAGGCATGGTTCTGGCCCATGGTATTAATTCAGACTACACAAAAATCAAAACCAGTACCCTGGTTTTAGCCATTGTCCCTCACTACCACTAATAACCAAAGTAAATAATAGTTAACTTTAGGGAAATTTTACCAGTAAATGTTACCATGTTTTTCTAAGGCAATTGAAATCTGAAGCAAGGTTAAAGTTTCTAAAAGTTTACTGATATGTGTTTTTATCCAAAAAAAAAAAAGTTTAAATACTGTTTTTAATTTTCATATAATAGTCTCCTTTTGTGAAATATATTTTATTCCTCATTCACGTTCTCAAATTCTACTTATTTTCTAAAACTTAGCACCAAGCCCATCTCTGGCAAAATTTCTTCAAATAGTTTAGCTTGGATTCCTCTCATCTATTCACTTAAAGAAGGCTTAGCACTGTTATGTCTCCTGCACTGGCAGGCAGGTTCATTACTCCTAGTGCCACGAGAGAAGCCCATTTCCATCCAAAATTTCCCTTTTGAGATTCAGATAATATTATTTTCTGTATGTTTCTACTTGGACATTCAATAGTTCAGGCTCACAGCATCATGAAATCATGAGGTAATCATCTTCTTCCCCATATCTATTCTTTTTATTTTTTCACAAATGTTATGTTCTTCCACTCACAGCCTAAAAGCTGCATGCTGCCTATGATTCCTTTTCTTATGCTCCAGGGGTGTGCTTATTAATTGTACCTTCTAAATGTAAATCTAATTTCTTTGCCCCCTTCTATTCCTGCTGCTGTTAGTCAAGTCCAGGCCACCAAATTTTAACCTGGCTGATTGCTGTGCTCTTCCATCTCTACCAAGTGCCATGCCACAGTGTTTTTTATTTTATTATTATTATTTTTTAATGTGACCATGGATACAACCCATCTGCTGCTGCTAAGTTGCTTCAGTCGTGACCGACTCTGTGCGACCTCATAGACCACAGCCCACCAGGCTCCCCCATACCTGGGATTCTCCAGGCAAGAACACTGGAGTGGGTTGCCATTTCCTTCTCCAATGCATGAAAGTGAAAAGTGAAAGTGAAGTCACTCATCATGTCTGACTCTTCCTGACCCCATGGACTGCAGCCTACCAGGCTCCTCTGTCCATGGGATTTTCCAGGCAAGAGTACTGGAGTGGGGTGCTGTTGCCTTCTCCATATAACCCATCAGTGACTCTATATTTTCTCTGTGATAATGTCCATGCTTCACTCTTAAAGTACTTATGAAACACATTAAGCAATGTGTTTGATAAGTTCTTTTGCTTATTTCACTGAATATTTATCCTACTCCCTGGGTCAGGAAGATCCCCTAGAGAAGGAAATGACAACCCACTCCAGTATACTTTTGACTGGAGAATTCCATGGACAGAAGAGCCTAGTGGGCTACAGTCCCCAGGTTTGCAAAGATTGGGACACGACTGAAGTGACTTAGCAAGCAATTTGAAAATCACCAGCATACAGATATTAAATGTAGTTAAAATCATGGAAGTAAATAGATATGCTCCAACAGAGAGGTTATGGTGAAAAGAGAAAAGGACCTAGAACTTCATGAAGATCAAAATTAAAAATTTGGATAGATTAGGGTTTCTCAAAGTTGACTGCAAAAGGGAAAGTAGACACAGGGAAAATTAGGGAAACAGGGCATTTAGGAAAACATAAGAGAGAGTTTAGAGAAACAGATAGTAGCATATAATGTTAAATACTCCCAAATGGCCAAAAAAAAAAAAAGAGCTGAAAGATATGTGATTAATTTATAAATAAAGGTCAGTGGTGGCTCTCTTAATTTAGGCTGTCATGATAAATGACCAAATCATTTATTTCTCACAATCTGGAGTCTAGAAACGTTGAACTCTGATACTGGCCATCTTCCTGGTTTAGAAATGGCCATCATTTTGCTTTTTTTTTTTTTTTGTATGGAGAAGAACACATATAGGGGAACCTTATATGTGGGGAACCTCTCTTGTCTTTTCTTATAAGGGTATGAATCCCACTCCTGAGTGCTCCACTTTCATGATCTAATTACCTCCCAGTGGTCCTACTTCCTACTGCCATAATATCGAGGGTTAAGCTTTCAATATATGAAGTTGGCAGCTGGGGGTGGGGTCGGGGTGGAGGTGGAGAACACAGAATTCAGTCTATGATGGTGATCTAAATGAGTCTGATGTTGTAGTGAAAGCAGAGCTAAACCACAACTGGAGTAGTCAGTGTAAGGTGAGAAAGTGGACAATGAATTGGAACTGATTTTCAATTGATGTATCCATACTTTGGGAGCTTATGGAGCTAGTGGTAAAGAACCCACATGCCAATGCAGGAGACTTAGAAACACCTGTTTGATCCCTGAGCCAGGAAGATCCCTGGAGGAGGGCATAGCAACCCATTTCAGTATCCTTGCCTGGAGCATCCAGGTACAGAGGAGCCTGGTGAGTCACCATTCATAGGATCAAAAAGAGTTGGACATGACTGAAGCAACTTAGCACACACATACACTCATACTTTTTCTGGAGTCTAGGTTTTAGACTCTAATAGAGTTAGTTGTTTCTGTAAGACATTATAGAACCCAACCTAAGGTTAAAATTCATGCAGATTTAATATTATTTTATTTATCAAAAAGTGATTACAAAAATACTATTTTTCCATCTTTTTTTAACTTTTTTCTTTTTACTTTATTTTGCTTTATAATACTGTATTGGTTTTGCTATACATTGACATGAATCCGCCACGGGTGTACATGAGTTCCCAATCCTGAACTGCAAAAGAAGAAAAACTCTCATTGTTTGCAGATGACATGATCCACTACATAGAAAACCATAAAGATTCCACCAGAAAATTACTAGAGGTAATCAATGAATATAGTAAAGTTGCAGGATACAAAATCAACACACAGAAATCCCTTGCATTCTTATACACTAACAATGAGAAAGTAGAAAAAGAAGGAAACAATTCCATTCACCATTGCAACAAAAAGAATAAAATACTTAGGAATATATCTACCTAAAGAAACTAAAGACCTATATGTAGAAAACTATAAAACACTGAAGAAAGAAATCAAAGAGGACACTAACCAGTTCAGTTCAGTTCAATTCAATAGCTCAGTCGTGTCCGACTCTTTGTGACTCCATGAATCGCAGCACGCCAGGCCTCCCTGTCCACCACCATCTCCCAGAGTTCACTCAGACTCACTTTCATCAAGTTCATGATGCCATCCAGGCATTTCATGCTCTGTCGTCCCCTTCTCCCCCTACCCCCAATCCTTCCCAGCATCATAGTCTTTTCCAGTGAGTCAACTCTTCAAATGAGGTGGCCAAAGTACTGGAGTTTCAGCTTTAGCATCATTCCCTCCAAAGAAATCTCAGGACTGATCTCCTTCAGAATGGACTGGTTGGATCTCCTTGCAGTCCAAGGGACTCTCAAGAGTCTTCTCCAACACCACAGTTCAAAAGCATTAATTCTTTGGCGCTCAGCCTTTTTCACAGTCCAATTCTCACATCCATACATGACCACAGGAAAAACCATAGCCTTGACTAGATGGACCTTAGTTGGCAGAGTAATGTCTCTGCTTTTGAATATACTATCTAGGTTGGTCATAACTTTTCTTCCAAGGAGTACGCATCTTTTAATTTCATGGCTGCAGTCACCATCTGCAGTGATTTTTGGAGCCCCCCAAAATAAAGTCTGACACTGTTTCCACTGTTTCCCCATCTATTTCCCATGAAGTGATGGGACAGGATACCATGATCTTCATTTTCTGAATGTTGAGCTTTAAGCCAACATTTTTGCTTTCCTCTTTCACTTTCATCAAGAGGCTTTTTAGCTCCTCTTCAATGTCCGCCATAAGGGTGGGGTCATCTGCATATCTGAGGTTATTGAAATTTCTCCCAGCAATCTTGATTCCAGTTTGTGTTTCTTCCAGTCCAGCGTTTCTCATGATGTACTCTGCATAGAAGTTAAATAAGCAGGGTGACAATATACAGCTTTGACGTACTCCTTTTCCTATTTGGAACCAGTCTATTGTTCCATGTCCAGTTCGAACTGTTGCTTCCTGACCTGCATATAGGTTTCTCAATAGGCAGGTCAGGTGGTCTGGTATTCCCATCTCTTTCAGAATTTTCCACAGTTTATGGAGAAATATACCATGTTCATGGATTGGAAGAGTCAATATAATGAAAATGAGTATACTACCCAAAGCAATCTACAGATTCAATGCAATCCCTATCAAGCTACCAGCGGTATTTTTCACAGAGCTAGAACAAATAATTTCAAGATTTGTATGGAAATACAAAAAACCTCGAATAGCCAAAGCAATCTTGAGAAAGAAGAATGAAATTGGAGGAATCAACCTGCCTGACTTCAGGCTCTACTACAAAGCCACAGTCATCAAGACAGTATGGCACTGGCACAAAGACAGAAATATAGATCAATGAAACAAAATAGAAAGCCCTGAGATAAATCCACACACCTATGGACACCTTTTCTTCAACAAAGGAGGCAAGAATATACAATGGAGTAAAGACAATCTCTTTAACAAGTGGTGCTGGGAAAAGGGGTCAACCACTTGTAAAAGAATGAAACTAGATCACTTTCTACCACCTTACACAAAAATAATCTCAAAATGGATTAAAGATCTAAATGTAAGACCAGAAACTAAAACTCCTAGTGGAGCACATAGGCAAAACACTCTCCGACATAAATCACAGCAGGATCCTCTATGATCCACCTCCCAGAATACTAGAAATAAAAGCAAAAATAAACAAGTGGGCTCTAATTAAAACTAAAAGCTTCTGCACAACAAAGGAAACTATAAGCAAGATGAAAAGACAGCCTTCTGAATGGGAGAAAATAATAGCAAATGAAGCAACTGACAAACAACTAACCTCAAAAATATACAAGCAACTTATGCACCTCAAGTCCAGAAAAATAAATGGCCCAATCAAAACATGGACCAAAGAACTAAATAGACATTTCTCCAAAGAAGACATATGGATGGCTAACAAACACATGAAAAGATGCTCAGCATCACTCATTATCAGAGAAATGTAAATCAAAACCACAATGAGGTACCATGTCACACCAGTCAGAATGGCTGTGATCCAAAAGTCTATAAGCAATAAATGCTGGACAGGGTTTGGAGAAAGGGGGACACTCTTACACTGCTGGTGGGAATGCAAACTAGTACAGCCACTATGGATAACAGTGTGGAGATTCCTTAAAAAATTGCAAATAGAACTGCCTTATGACCCAACAATCCCACTGCTGGGCATACACACTGAGGAAACCAGAACTGAAAGAGACACATGTACCCCAATGCTCACTGCAGCACAGTTTATAATAGCCAGGACATGGAAACAACCTAGATGCCCATCAGCAGATGAATGGATAAGAAAGCTGTGGTACATATACACAATGGAGTATTTCTTAGCCATTAACTGATCTGAATCAGTTC
The DNA here is from genome assembly GCA_006410535.1 of Litocranius walleri. Taxonomy (NCBI): domain Eukaryota; kingdom Metazoa; phylum Chordata; class Mammalia; order Artiodactyla; family Bovidae; genus Litocranius; species Litocranius walleri. Next base: position 2,349,333 of record SJYG01000385.1, read on the forward strand.
TAATGAGGTGCATGAAACTGGAGACTATTATACAGAGTGCAGTTAGCCAGAAAGAAAAACACCAATACAGTATGCTAACACAAAAATACTTTTAAAATCTTTTAGATGGTTTACAAGAACCTCTTTGATTTGTCCCTTATGTGGCTGAATGCCTTCATCTTCAGTTATTCTCCCAGTATCTCATCAAATTTCCATTCATTTGGCCAGAAGAACCAGTGTCTAATGCTTCTGTGTTTTTATACAAAGTGCTTTCCTTTGTATACACTTCACTGCCCTTCACACCTTTTCCACTTGGCAAACTCCTCCACATCCTTTTATGATCTATTCAGGTCACCTTATCTGTAAAGCCTCCCTTTACATTGCTTTCCTTCAGTACAGGAGACATGATTCTAACATTCACACCATGCTTTGCATCTGTCTCAGGGAGGCCTGGCTTGCTGCGATTCATGGGGTCGCAAAGAATCAGAGACGATTGAGTGACTGAACTGAACTGAACTCAACTTTCATGGCAACCATTTGGTCCAAATCTGAATACCCTGAGAATTTTCTTAAATGACCTCAATACATTTTCTTTTAATAGAGACAAATTTCTCAGAAAATCATAGTTAGCAAATCTTTATTTCATTATAATCCTCATTATATCTATGTGAGATAAAATTTAGGATCTGGGATCCTATATTTTCCATAGAAAAGAAAGGTCTTAAAAAGGCATTTTATGTTACAACATTTAAAAACAATGTTTAGGTTATTGCTGATATTACATAGAGACTTACAAAGCTGTAGGTATTCGAACTGAACTGTAGAAATCATTTCCTCAAGAGAACTAATTCTCTATGTCAGTTTAATCAACTCGTTTGATTTCTCCCCATATCTCACAAGTGCTATCAGCCTTTTGTAAGCAGTAAGTGTATTACTGCTGCTGCTGCTGCTGCTGAGTCGCTTCAATCGTGTCCGACTCTGTGCGACCCCATAGACAGCAGCCCACCAGGCTCCCCCGTCCCTGGAGGAGTGTTCTCCGAGTGTTCTCAAAGTGTTCTCCAAGCAAGAACACTGGAGTGGGTTGCCATTTCCTTCTCCAGTGCATGAAAGGGAAACGTGAAAGTGAAGTAGCTCAATCATGTCCAACTCAGCAACCCTATGGGCTATAGCCTACCAGGCTCCTCCATCCATGGGAGTTTCCAGGCAAGAGTACTGGAGTGGGTCGCCATTGCCTTCTCCCAGTAAGTGTGTTAGCCCCAGATGAAATTTAGAAGCATTATGAGCTAGCATGTTGGAAATGGAGTTCAGAGAAAAGAAGTCCTTTGGAAAGAAAGATTTTGAATATAAGGATGATTTCTCAACTCTTTTGGTGATGCTATATGGTGCAACAGATTAAAAATAACAATCATCTCCCAACTATCAGCTTTCACTGAATGGAAAATAAAAGTAAAAATGAATTATACAGTCTCCAAATTCTGCTAAATAAAGTACTGATGAACTAAAAATGAAAGGGTATAAAATTTGTAAAAATATTGTTAATAAAAGTGTATGAAAGTGAAAAAAAAAGTCCTGAATAAATTACACGTACTAGTCAAATATCAGAATTATGAAGAGAATTATGCAAAATATAATAACTCTGGAGGAGAACAATATGATCAAGTTTGATAAAAATCCATTCAAATCTATTTTTCAGCTCATTATAGAATTGAAAGAAATGATTAAACATGTAAAACCATCTCAAATTCAGTGTTCAAAGCATTAAGACTAGAAATATTTATATTCCTTTAAAAAAATAAATTGAACAGAGAACCATAGATTCAGAGAGTAAGAAGCAGAACAGAATAAATAATGCATCAGATTTAGCTAATAATTTTTCTATTTTACCTCTGAACTGAATCCCTGCTCAGGCATAGAAGCAAATTGCTTCAGAGATTATGAGAAAGGAAATCAAGCTAGTAATATGGAATTGGACCAAACATAGACTATGATGTCAAAAGGATTTTTTCTTCAGAATCAATAGGTGATGAAAGACTTATAAAAATCATCCAGAGATTTATTTGATTGAAACCATATGCTTCCTAACCAAGGCAGCTTTATAGTAAAACTAGTCAAATTTTATATGGTCAGTGTTCAAAGCATGCCTTTTTCACCACAGAAGTAATTGCCCTTCAGTTTCCAAAATACAGCATGCTAATATTATTTCTTAAAATTTTGAATTGGGTGTACATTCACATTGTTCAATATGAAAGATATATAGTGAAACTTCTTCCTATCATGCTTGTCTCTCACCCAGGTACAACCTTTATGGGTATCCTGTCTATTCTCTCAGAGTTTTAAATAAAAGTGTTTTTTAAGAGATGTCACATAAAAACAACTATGAACATACAATTATTTTTTCTGTCTTTTTACAAAAAAAATTTATATTTTTTGGTTCTTTGCCTTGATTTCATGAATAAACACATGTTGTGGTAATCTTTCCAGACTGACAGCATTTTCATATATATATATATGAACATATTTGGGGAAAATAATTAGTTTCTTATGAGTCTTCTAATTTCCATGTTCCTCAGGATACTTTCACTTTTATTTCCTGTGTTTTATATGTGTGCTTTTTCTTATATAAAGTTAGGTCATCCATGGGGAATCCTATGGCTGTTTCACGTTATATTTGGTAGAAGCCAATGCAATATTTTGTCAACAAAGGTCCATTTAGTCAAGGCTATGGTTTTTCCAGTGGTCATGTATGGATGTGAGAGTTGGACTGTGAAGAAAGCTGAGCACCAAAGAATTGATGCTTTTGAACTGTAGTGTTGGAGAAGACTCTTGAGAGTCCGTTAGATTGCAAGGAGATCCAACCAGTCCATCCTAAAACATCACTCCTGGGTGTTCATTGGAGGGACTGATGTTGAAGCTGAAACTCCAATAATTTGGCAACTCATGCAAAGAGTTGACTCATTGGAAAAGACCCTGATGTTGGGAAGGATTGGGAGCAGGAGAAGAAGAGGATGACAGAGGATGAGAAGGCTGGATGGCATCACCAACTCGATGGACATGAGTTTGAGTAAACTCTGGGAGTCGGTGATGGACAGAGATGCCTGGCATGCTGTAGTTCATGAGGTTGCAAAGAGTCAGACTTGACTGAGTGATTAAACTGAACTGACTGAATGCAATACTGTAAAGCAATTATCCTTCAACTAAAAATAAATAAATTTAAAAAAAGAATGATTCAGCAGGGTTGGCAGAAAATAAAAGTTATATTGTGATTTATCTGTTTTATGATTTATTGAAAAAACACCAATAAGCACATATGTTGTATATATATATGCATGTGTGTGTGTGTAAGGGTGTGTGTAGTTGTGGATGTGACTGTTGATAGAAGCAAGGTCCAATGCTACAAAGAGCAATATTGCATAGGAACCTGGAATCTCAGGTCCATGAATCAAGGCAAATTAGAAGTGGTCAAAAGGAGATGGCAAGAGTGAACGTCAACATTTTAGGAATCAGAGAACTAAAATGGACTAGAATGGGTAAATTTAACTCAGATGACCATTATATCTACTACTGTGGGCAGGAATCCCTAAGAAGAAATGGAGTAGCCATAATGGCCAACAAAAGAGTCCAAAATGCAGTACTTGGATGCAGTCTCAAAAACGACAGAATGATCTCTGTTCATCTCCAAGGCAACCATTCAATATCACAGTTATCCAAGTCTATGCCCCAACCAGTAACACTGAAGAAGCTGAAGTTGAACAGTTCTATGAAGACCTACAAGACCTTTTAGAACTAACAACCAAAAAAATGTCCTTTTCATTATAGGGGACTGGAATGCAAAAGTAGGAAGTCAAGAAACACCTGGAGTAACAGGCAAATTTGGCCTTGGAATGCGGAATGAAGCAGGGCAAAGACTAATAGTTTTGCTAAGAAAATGCACTAGTCATAGCAAACACCCTCTTCCAACCACACAAGAGAAGACTCTACACATGGACATCACCAGATGGTCAACACTGAAATCAGATTGATTATATTCTTTGCAGCCAAAGATGGAGAAGCTCTATACATCAGTAAAAATAAGACCACAAGCTGACTGTGGCTCAGATCATGAACTCCTTATTACCAAATTCAGACTCAAATTAAAGAAAGTAGGAAAAACCGCTAGACCATTCAGGTATGACCTACATCAAATCCCCTGTGATTATACAGTGGAAGTGAGAAATAGATTCAAGGGCCTAGATCTGATAGAGTGCCTGATGAACTATGGACTGAGGTTCGTGACATTGTACAGGAGACAGGGATCAAGACCATCCCCATGGAAAAGAAATGCAAACAAGCAAATGGCTGCTGGGGAAGCCTTACAAATAGCTGTGAAAAGAAGGGAGGCAAAAAGCAAAGGAGAAAAGGAAAGATATAAGCATCTGAATGCAGATTCCAAAGAATAGCAAGAAGAGATAAGAAAGCTTTCCTCAGTGATCAACGCAAAGAAATAGAGGAAAACAATAGAATGGGAAGGACGAGAATGTCTTCAAGAAAATTAGAGACACCAAGGAAACATTTCATGCAAAGATGGGCTCGATAAAGGGCAGAAATGGTATGGAACTAACAGAAGCAGAAGATATTAAGAAAAGGTGTACAGAAGAACTGTACAAAAAAAGGTCTTCACCTAGATCACTCACCTAGAGCCAGACATCCTGGAATGTGAAGTCAAGTGGGCCTTAGAAAGCATCACTACAGGAGTCAAAAAAAGATGGCGGAGGAGTAGGATGGGGAGAACACTTTCTCCCTCACTACTTCATCAAAAGAACATTTCAACGCTGAGTAAATTCCACAAAACAACTTCTGACTGCTGGCAGAGGACATCAGGCATCCAGCAAAGCAGAACATTGGCTTCAAAACCAGGTAGGAATTAATATATACCACGAAGATAGAGACAAAGGAGGTAGGGAGGGAGTCCCGTCCCGGGAAGGGAATCCCGTCCCGGGAAGGAAGAGACTCTTAAAAGAGAACTTTTCTAAAATTGGGGAGCATTCTCACAGCTGTGTATGGGGCGAGCCCTGGAAGCACAGAGGGCAACATAACAGGAAGGAAGAATAAATAAATAAATAATTAAAACCAACAGATTACGAATTCAACAGTATAACCCCCAGCGGATAAGCAGCACAAACGCCTGCGTCCGACAGCAGTGGGGGTTGGGCAGGGAGGATCACGCCAGTGACAGTGCTTTCTAAGAATTGGGCCGCGGGAGACGTAGGCTGCAGGGCTTTTCTCGAGAATCAGGGCATAACGGGGCCAGAATTTGGTCCGCGCATGGCTAGAAAGAACTATCTTGGTCTAGCAAACCAGACTGTGGGATAGCTAACACGCGAAACGCTCGAACATAAGACACCGACAGGCCCACGCACAGAACAAAGGACGGCGGCAATAGCCGGCTGCAGACCATCCCCCTCCGGCAACAGGCAGCCAGAGCCTTAAGTGCTGGAAGGGGGAAATCGCAGCTCAAGAGTGACATTACCTACCAAATTGCAAGCTGGTTTCTTTGCGACTGAGACTGCTGGGGGGCTCTGAACAGTCATCATCTGCCTGAGAAAGAGCCCTGGCGGACTTCCAGAAAATTGAGCAACCCGGAAGCCCAGAAGTCACAATAGCGTGCGCCAAACTCCCTAGCCACTTGGACCTGGGAAGGGAACAAAGCCCCTGTTCAACCAAATCCAAATCTCGGAGGGCTTCCTGACTGCCAATCCTGAGCGTCAAACCTGAGCAGCATAGACAGGGGAAGTGCATGAAGCATAGGGCAGGCCCCACAAGGTTATCCCAAGGAGTGAGAAGGGGCAAGCCCAGTGCAGAGTCCACCACCACCCTTCCTGTGTCAAGAAGGAAATCAGACACGGAAGGGACCAGCAAACAGAGGAAGTCAAACAGAGGGAACTGCCTTGGTAGTGACCCCACACAGTCCACAATGACAGAGAAAGCGCCAGATATACCATTACTACTTTTATGAACAATTTTTTTGGGGGGTGGGGTGGGGGGGATGATGTGGAAGCGTGATTTCTTTTTTAAGAATTTTTTTCTTTCTTTAAAAAATTTTTTTTCTTTTTTAAATTTGTTTTCTCTTCTTTTCTTTTTCATTTTTTTCCTAAACTTGCTTAAACTTTTAAGTCTTCTATATTTCTATTTATTATCTTTATAACCTATTATTACTTTTCAAAAAAAAAAAACCCCTATCATTAAAGCAAATGCCGTATATAGTCCTATTGGTGGTGGAAGTTGTCTTTTAATAATTCTGGAGTGTTTTATTTTATTTTATTTTTATTATTTTTATTTTTCTCAATTTTTTTCTTTTTTTAATTTTTCTCTCTTTCTTCTTCTTATCTTTAATATTTTATCTTTGAAAATCCAATCTCTACTCCAGATTTTTAATCTCAACATTTTGGTATTTGTTGCCAATTTTGTACTTTTAAAAACCTAATCTTCAGTACCCAATTTTACATGAGTGTGAGACTACTGGCTTGACCACTCTCTCCCCCTTCGGAATCTCTCTTTTCTCCACCAGGTGGCTTTTGTCTCCTCCCTCCCCCTCCTCCTCTCTACCCAACTCTATGAATCTCTGTGTGCTCCCGAAGGTGGAGAATTCTCAGGGAACTGGTCACTGGCCGGATCTGTATCCCTCCTTTGTATCTCCCTCTTTCATTCTCCTGTCCACCTCTATCTACTTCCTCCCTCTCCTCTTCCATGTATAACTCTGTGACCACCTCTGAGAGGTCCAGACTTTGGAGCGCACACAAGAAAGTGGTTACGGGCTAGCTTGCTTTTTCCTCTTTCAATTCCACTTCATCCCATTTCACTCAGCTCTAACTACCCCCTCCCTCTTCTCTCCTCCAAGTAACTCAGCGATCCTCTAGGGACGACCCTCACAGTGGAGAAATCTATCATCATTAACCCAGATGTTTTAACATTAGTGCTGAATAGATGGAGAAATCATGAGGCTATTGTAAAAATAAATCTGAAAACCAGAATCAGGAGTTGTAAGTCCAAATCCTGAGATCATCAAAGAATTCCTGAATACAGGGAACATTATCCAATAAGAGCTCATCAAACGCCTTCATACCTATACTGAAATTGAGCACCGCC
>SJYG01000385.1:2365933-2385460 GCA_006410535.1 Litocranius walleri
ATAACCTATTTCCTTCTCACATTTTAAAAAACATATAGATTAAAATGTAGAATATCCCTAGAGAAATACAAAGCTATGTCCATCATACAGTCTCAGACAATTTAAACATTGATATGAAATTCTTCTTTTTCTCAAGATATCTTCTCAGACAAATCATACCAAGAGGTTATTTTTCCACTGTAAGTTATCTTTATGCAACATCCAGGATCAGTCAAGACTCTTAGATGATGTTTTTAAATTAAAATTTAAAGTAGAACATTAATTTAAAGATATAAAAGAAAATTAGAGTTTAACATAATTATTTTATGCATAGAGAAACTGAGTCTCAGAAATATAAAATAATTTTCCCAAAGCCATGGAAGTAACATAAGCTAACATATTTGTATAGTTTACTATGTATTTTCTCCCCACTTAGTTATAAGCTCCCAAAAGACAGAAACTTTAACTATTTGGTTGAGTGACTGCTTACAGCACTTTGAAGAGTGCTTTACACATAGAAGTTTCTCAATAAATGTTTATGCTTCAACAATGAATCAATGACCTAAAATCTAGCTCCTGTGACTAGATCAGCCAGGTGGTCTCCCCTTAAGATATGGCATACTGCTTTATATAATCACGATGGACACTGACTGAATTATATCAATTCTTTCATTAAAAAAAGAAAAAATTTATTTACCATATTACAAAGAAACACCAAATTGTCAACATTTAATTAAGTCATAGTATCCATGAAAAAGCACTTCCCAGGTGGCACTAGTGGTCAAGAACACACCTGCCAGTGTAGGAGGTACAAGAGACAGGGGTTTGACCCTGAGGTTGGGAAGATCCCCTGGAAGAGGGCATGGCGATCCACTCTGGTACTCTTGCCTGGAGCTGGGTGAGCTACAGTCCATAGGGTCACACAGAGTCAGACATGACTGAAGTGATTTAGCAGGCATCACCCACCCATGTATGAACAGAGAACCATATCCTTAGAAAGTGTTAGTTGACTCAAATTTCACAAAATGTTACATGAAAAACTTAACACTTTAAATTTTCTTTAATTTGTCCAAGAGTAGATATACAAGACAGAACACTCTAAATTACCCTTACTAATGAGTATCTTGGGAATATATCAAATAATACCTGTTTGGGGTAGATTTCACTGGTCATAAAACTTCTTCTCACTGTCATGTTAAAGGAACAACTATATTCCGAAAAGATTTGGTGACAGGAGAGGATTTAATGAAAGAAAAACAGAGCAAATATTATCTTCAAAGATAAGCCCTGTGTCCAGAAGTATGTCAGATTTCTGAGTGGACTGAAACGTTTGAGTGACAGAGGGAGAATATGGTCTATGAATGCTCATAGAGCCTGAGGATAAATGAATAAAACAGAATAGCATTAAAATACATTTTCTATCTAAAATATGCAGTGTCTACTCATCAAAAAAAAAAAGAAAGAAAGAAAGAAAACCATGACCCCAGTGTTGCCAGATCTTACAATTTTTCAAAAGAAGTAAAAATTACTGACTTTTTAATAATGTGACATCTGCTGTTTTATAAATATAAAACAAGCCAAACAAAATAGAGAGTCACACTCAATACGAATGTCTGAGACAAAATAAACAAACAGCAGAAAGAAGTTGAGAGTCATGAATAATATAAAGAGAAAAATAATCACTTAAAAATCTAATTAATGTAACTAGAAAGATAAAAGTATTACACACATAAAAAGAACAAAATGCTATTTAAAATGCTTTAAACACGAAAGAACTTTTGAAATAAAAAATATTTTAAAATGTAAAATTAATCATATGGAAAAAACTAATTGAATGGAGAATAAAGTAAAAATAATCTTTTATAAATTATAATAAAAAGAAAACAGGAAAAAATAAAAGAATTAGAAGACCATTCAGTCTTTCTTCATATTACTGATGGAGTTTCAGGAAAAGTCAAATTTGAAAATGGAATATAAGATATTATCAAGTAAATAATACAGGATAATTTCCCAAAAGTGTTGGAAATGGGTTTCTAGTTTGTAAGGGCCACCAAATGCCCGAGAGAATAAATTCTAAAGATCCACATATCAGTGCAAAATTTCAGAGGACAAGGAATAAAGAGAATATCCTCAGGTATCCAATGAACTTTGGTAGCCTTTTACAGGACTACAAAGCACAAACAGTGAAACAGGTATCAGAAGGATAACAAATTCTTCAACTATAATTCTAGAACTTAAAATGCCTTTTAATACCTTCAAAATTTTGAGGGAAACTGATTTTCAGCCTATAATTTTAAACCAAGTCAAAATATTATGGTGATAAAATAACCATTTTCACACAAGCAAAGATTTTAAAATTTATTTTCCATGTTATTTTAAATCAAGAAAGAAGAATATATACGATTCCATAAACAGAAGTTCCAACAAGAGGAGAGCAAGCAGAACTTAAAAGACAACCGGTGTCCTGCAAAGCACATCAGTTCAGACTGTGGCAGAAGAAAGGTTATGTGATGAGGCCTGAGGTACAGAGGTGAGGAATGGAAAGAGTTCAGGTTTTACTAGAGTAAAGGTTTTGCTTTGCCAGACAACTAAGTTATCCAGAGAGAGGTTAAAGCATCTGCCTGGAATGCAGGAGACCTGGGTTCGATCCCTGAGTCAGGAAGATCTCCTGGAGAAGGAAATGGCAACCCACTTCAGTACTCTTGTCTGGAGAATCCCATGGAGGGAGAAGCCTGGTGGGCTACAGTCCATGGGGTCGCAAAGAGTTGGACACGACTGAACGACTCCACTTTCACTTTCACTTTCTTTCACTTTGATAATTATGCATCAGAGTCTTCAAAGGAAGAACAGAAGTGAAGACCAGAAGTTGTCATAGAAATCAAATGCTAAAATTTTATATCTAGAACCCTCAACAGGTCTCTTATAAATTCCAAATTGAGTTTCTATTATCCTATAAGCATATCTACCTGGGCACTCTATTGGTACCTTAGGCAACATTTCCAATAAAGGATATATGTTCACAGCCCATAATCCTGGAAGTTATGATTCTTATCCTCCAACCAAAACATACTAAATACTTCCAGAGTATATTATTTCTCACTTATCTTCTCAGTTAGGTGTTTCCCGGGTGGTGCTAGTGGTAAAGAACCCATCTGCTAATGCAAAAGACTTAAGGAAGATGGTTTCGATCCCTGGGGCAGGAAGATTCCCTAGAGGAAGGCATGGCAACCCACTCCAGTATTCTTGCCTGGAGAATCCCATGGACAGAAGAGCCTGGCAAGCTATGGTCCACAGGACTGCAGAGTCAGACACAACTGGAGTGACTTAGCATGCATGCACGTTTTCCCAGGTATTGCCTTAGTTGAGGTTTTCATCAATTCTTTACTGATCTCTTATAATAGCTTCCTATCTTACCCCCTTTACTCGTTTCCCCATAGTCCTAATTTCTCAGTCTTTCAATGTACCTCAAATTTGATTTTATTATTCTCCAATAAAAATCCTTTAATATTTTTTGTTCCAATGCAATGATGTTCATTATATCTAGCCAAGTATTTAAACAAAATTTCAATCTATCTTTGAAGCTTCATTTCTGATTTTTCTAATCATTCTAAAAGACTTGACATTATCTAACATACTCTTTCTCAGATCCATATTTTTTGTTATTTCTAAAAATTATTTAATTTATTTTTAGTTGAAGGATAATTGCTTTACAATATTGTGTTGGTTTCTGCCATACATCAACATCCAAACATGAATAGGATTGAGAAATGATTTGGAAAATGATTTATTCACTCTTAGCTACAAAGAATCAATTCTTGTGATTCACATATTAAATAATTAAAATAATAGTTATTTGACCGGTGTCAGCACATGTATTCCTCATAGCAACTATGGATTTCGGACTTATTGTCATTTTACAGAGACAATTATTCTCATGAAAGTTAATCAGTTTGATCAAGATAATAGAGCAATTAATGATACAGAACCCATGTTATCCAAAACTCCATGTGAATTAAAAGCCCATGTTTCACAGATGGCATAAACTTGTATATAGAAAAAACTAAGGAATTCACTAACAAATGAATTCAACATAGCTACAGAATAAATGGAACAACAGACTGGTTCCAAATAGGAAAAGGAGTACGTCAAGGCTGTATATTGTCACCCTGCTTATTTAACTTATATGTAGAGTACATCATGAGAAATGCTGGGCTGGAAAGAGCACAAGCTGGAATCAAGATTGCCGGGAGAAATATCAATAACCTCAGATATGCAGATGACACCACCCTATGGCAGAAAATAAAGAGGAGCTAAAAAGCCTCTTGATGAAAGTGAAAGAGAGTGAAAAAGTTGGCTTAAAGCTCAATATTCAGAAAATGAAGATCATGGTATCCGGTCCCATCACTTCACTCACTTCATGGGAAACAGATGTAGAAACAGTGGAAATAGTGTCAGACGTTATTTTGGAGGGCTCCAAAATCACTGCAGATGGTGACTGTAGCCATGAAATTAGAAGACACTTACTCCTTGGAAGAAAAGTTATGATCACCCTAGATAGTATATTCAAAAGCAGAGACATTATTTTGCCAACTAAGGTCCGTCTAGTCAAGGCTATGATTTTTCCTGTGGTCATGTATGGATGTGAGAGTTGGACTGTGAAGAAGGCTGAGTGCCAAAGAATTGATGCTTTTGAAGTGTGGTGTTGGAGAAGGCTCTTGAGAGTCCCTTGGACTGCAAGGAGATCCACCCAGTCCATTCTGAAGGAGATCAACGCTGGGATTTCTTTGGAAGGAATGATACTGAAGCTGAAACTCCAGTACTTTGGCCACCTCATGTGAAGAGTTGACTCATTGGAAAAGACTGTGATGCTGGGAGGGATTGGGGGCGGGAGGAGAAGGGGACGACCGAGGATGATATGGCTGGATGGCATCACGGACTTGATGGACGTGAGTCTGAGTGAACTCCGGGAGTTGGTGATGGACAGGGAGGCCTGGCGTGCTGCGATTCATGGGGTCGCAAAGAGTCGGACACGACTGAGCGACTGAACTGAACTGAACGGAATAAATCAATATATAAAAGCAATTGTATTTCCTTACACTAGTAATAAACAATCCAAAAAAGAAATTCAGAAAACACATTCATTTACATGTCCAAAAAGAATAAAATATTCAGGAGTAAATTTAACCAAAAAAGTGGCAAATTTATATATTAGATATTAAAATATTACTGAAATTGACTAAAGAATATCTAGATGAATGGAAAGTTCATGAAAATACTTAATCATTTTAAGAGGGCAATACTCCTCAAATTTATCTATAGTGTCAATGAAATTACTACCAAAATCCTGACTGAACTTTTTTGCAGAAATTGACAATGTGATGCTAAAATTCATATCAAAAGCATTAATAAATTAATATTGCCAAAACAATTTTGAAAAAAATTCACACTTCAAGTTTTTTAAACTTACTATAAATTTATATCAAGACAGTATAATACCAGTACAAAGCTAAGACATACATCAATGGAATTGAATTGAGTATTCAGATAAATCCTCACTTATTTATGACTAATTGATTTTCAATAAGAATTTAAAGCCAATTAATGGGAAAAGAATGGTCTTCTCAATAAATAGTGCTGGTACACTGCCACATGCAAAAGATTGAATAACCCTTACCTTCTACATGTACAAAAATTAACTCAAAATGGAACAAAGACCTAAGAATAGAGGGAAAATTATAAAACTCTTAGAAGAAAATATAAGCAAAACCATTACCTTGGATTAGACAATGGTTTCTTAGATAGGACACCAAGAGCACAAGCAACAAAAGAAAAATAAATTAGATTTCACCAAACTTTAAAGATTTTGTGATTCAAAAGACATTGCTGCTGCTGCTAAGTCGCTTCAGTCATGACTGACTGTGCGACCAAATAGATGATAGCCCACCAGGCTCCGCCGTCCCTGGGATTCTCCAGGCAAGAATGGAGTGGGCTGCCATTTCCTTCTCCAATGTATGAAAGTGAAAAGTGAAAGTGAAGTTGCTCAGTCGTGTCCAACCCTTAGTGACCCCATGGACTGTAGCGTACCAGGCTCCTCCATCCATGGGGTTTTCCAGGCAAGAGTACTGGCGTGGGTTGCCAGTGCCTCAAAAGACACTACAGTATTGAGAAAGTAAGAAGTAAACTGACAACCCACAGAATCAGAGACAATATTTGCAAATCATGTATCTGATTAGTAATTTGTATTCAAAATACACAAAAATTCTGACAACTCAATAATAAACATTTTATAACCCAATGTAAAATTTAGCAAAGAATTTGCATATTTTCCAAAGAAGATTTGCAAATGGCCAGTAAGTGGATGAAAAGATGCTATCATTAGTCATTAAAAAAATGCAAATCAACACCACAATGAGATACTACTTCACATCTGCTAGGATGGCTAAAAAGAAATAACAAGTGTCCTTAGGATGTGGAGAAATTAGAGCCCTCATTCATAGCTGGTGAGAATGCAAAAACAATAGGGCTACTTAAGAAAACCTGTGGCTAATACATGTCAATGTATGGCAAAACAAATACAGTATTGTAATTAAAAAAATAAATAAATAAAATTTAAAAAAAAGAAAACAATTTGGCAGTTTCTCAGAAAGGTAAACAAAGAGTTACCATATGGCCCAACATTTCCATTTTTATTTTTTTTTTTTTTTTTAAATTTTTCTTTTAACTTTATTTTGCTTTGCAATACTGTATTGGTTTTACCATACATTGACATGAATCCACGACAGGTGTACATGACTTCCCAATCCTGAACCCCCCTCCCACCTCTCACCCCATATCATCTCTCTAAGTCATCCCTGTGCACCAGCCCCAAGCATCCTGTATCCTGTATCAAACATAGACTGGCGATTCATTTCTTACATGATAGTATTCATGTTTCAGTGCCATTCTCCCAAATCATCCCACCCTCTCCCACAGAGTCCAAAAGTCCATTCTATACATCTGTGTCTATTTTGCTATCTCGCATACAGGGTTATCATTACCATCTTTCTAAATTCCATATATATGTGTTAGTATACTGTATTGGTATTTTTCTTTCTGGCAGATTCAACAACATATGTCTACACAAAAACTTGTACACAATGTCGATAACAACATTTTTTCATAATGGTCAAATGGGAAGTAATCCTGATGTGTATCAGTAAAAGAATGGATACCAAAATGTGGTTATCCACATACTTGAATATCATTTGCCAATTGAAATAAATGAAATACTGACAATGCAACAACACAGATGACTCCTGAAAACATGGCAAGTGAAAGAGGCCAGACCAAAAAAAAAAAAGGCCATATATTGTATTTTTCCATTTATATGAACTGTCCAGAATAGCAAATCCACAGAGACAAAAAGTAAATAGTGGCTGCCAGAGGTTTTCAGGGTGGGTATGAGAAATGTAGAGTAATTTAAAATATATAAAAGGTTTCCTTTGGAGATGAGAAAAATGTTCTGGAATTAGATAGTGGTAATGGTTTTATATCAAAGAAAGGCAATGCCAAAGAACATTCAAACTACCACACAATTGCACTCATTTCACACGCTAGTAAAGTAACGCTCAGAATTCTCCAAGCCAGGTTTTAGCAATACGTGAACTGTGAACTTCCAGATGTTCAAGCTGGTTTTAGAAAAGGCAGAGGAACCAGAGATCAAATTGCCAACATCCACTGGATCATGAAAAAAGCAAAAGAGTTCCAGAAAAACATCTACTTCTGCTTTATTGACTGTGCCAAAGCCTTTGACTGTGTGGATCACAATAAACTGTGGAAAATTCTGAAAGAGATGGGAATACCAGATCACCTGACCTGCCTCTTGAGAAACCTATATGCAGGTCAGGAAACAACAGTTCGAACTGGACGTGGAACAACAGACTGGTTCCAAATAGGAAAAGGAGTCCGTCAAGGCTGTATATTGTCACCCTGCTTATTTAACTTCCATGCAGAGTACATCATGAGAAACGGTGGACTGGAAGAAGCACAAGCTGGAATCAAGATTGCCAGGAGAAATATCAATAACCTCAGATATGCAGATGACACCACCCTTATGGCAGAAAGTGAAGAGGAACTAAAAAGCCTCTTGATGAAAGTAAAAGAGGAAAGCAAAAAAGTTGGCTTAAAGCTCAACATTCAGAAAATGAAGATCATGGCATCCGGTCCCATCACTTCATAGGAAATAGATGGGGAAACAGTGGAAACAGTGTCAGACTTTATTTTGGGGGACTCCAAAATCACTGCAGATGGTGACTGCAGCCATGAAATTAAAAGACACTTACTCCTTAGAAGGAAAGTTATGACCAACCTAGATAGCATGTTGAAAAGCAGAGACATTACTTTGCCAACAAAGGTCCATCTAGTCAAGGCTATGTTTTTTCCAGTGGTCATGTATGGATGTGAGTTGGACTGTGAAGAAGGCTGAGCGCCGAAGAATTGATGCTTTTGAACTGTGGTGTTGGAGAAGACTCTTGAGAGTCCCTTGGACTGTAAGGAGATCCAACCAGTCCATTCTGAAGATCAGTCCTGGGATTTCTTTGGAAGGAATGATGCTAAAGCTGAAACTCTAGTACTTTGGCCACCTCATGTGAAGAGTTGACTATTGGAAAAGACTCTGATGCTGGGAAGGATTGGGGGCAGGAGGAGAAGGGGATGACAGAGGATGAGATGGCTGGATGGCATCACCGACTGGATGGACAAGAGTTTGAGTGAACTCCGGGTGTTGATGATGGACAGGGAGGCCTGGCGTGCTGCCATTCATGGGGTCGCAAAGAGTCGGACACAATTGAGCAACTGAACTGACTGAACTGAATGGTTTTATAAATTTGAGAATATATTAAAAATCAGTAAGTTTTATACTTTAATAGAACAGATTTATGGCATGCAAATTACATGGCAGCTGGGGGAAAGAATGATTCACTCGATTCAAGGGATGAAATTCATCTTTGTTCTCTCAATGAACCCAACATTTAAAACTGAAAACTGGAACTTTGTTGGAGACTACTAAAGGGGTATGAATCTAGGAAAGAGAATATTTTTCTAACATCTGACTTCAAATAAAACAAACAAAAATTGACCTATATTCAAAGTTCAGAAGTTCACAAAGCACATCCATGAAAGAATATGGTGCTAGGAAACATGGCAGTTGTTTTGTATGGTTGGAGTATAGGGTACATGGAGTGTACCAATGCTTGGGGAAATGCTTGGGGAAATACATGGGAATGAGTGAATGGTCTTTCATGAAAGGACAAGGAATCTAGACTGTTTTTAAGCATAGACCAAGTAGTTCCAAAAACTAGTGTTACTTAAGAATCAGATGAGAGGACTTCCCTGATGATCCAGTGGTTAAGAATCTGCCTTCTAATGCAGGGGACGCATGTTCAGTCCCTGGTTGGGGAACTAAGATCCCACAGGATGCACGGCAACTAAGCCCCCACTCTGCAACTAGAAAGAAGGTCCCATGTGCTACAATTAAGGCCCTATGCAGCCAAATAAATAAACTTGGGAAAAAAAGAATGATTAAAGAAAATCACGTGAGAAACTTCTGGAATTATTCTATGTTCTTCAGTACTACCACTTCAGAGTTGCTAATCCTATACACCTCATAGAAAGAAAGAAAGAAAGTGAAGTCACTCAGTCGTGTCCAACTCTTCATGATCCCATGAACTATAGCCTACTAGGCTCCTCTGTCCATGGGATTTTCCAGACAAGGGTACTGGAGTTGGTTGCCATTTCCTTCTCCAGGGGATCTTCCTAACCCAGGGATTGAACCCAGGTCTCCCACCTTGCAGGCAGATGCTTTACTATCTGAGCCACCAGGGAAGCAGAGGAAACTAATCTACAATTAAAATCTCCCCCTCCCCTCCCCCGCAGGTGACTCTAATATATGGACAGATTTCAGAAATACTTTTAGGCAACGGCTGTTTTGAGAAGCCTGATAAGTAGTGAAGTCCTGAATTAAAGCTGTTGAATGAAGGTAAAAAGAAGGGAAAGATTACAGGGACATTTAGAGAGGCCTAGTCAAATTCATTCCACAAATTCATTTATTTCAATAACTTTTATTAAATATGTGCTCTGTATGAAATGCAGTGTCTAAAATGTTAAAATCACTCCTTATGGAAGCTTTATTCTATTTAACAAAATACAGCATGAGCAGAAGCGTAAGAATTTAAGTGATAATAAGCAAGACAGGCTGGATAAGTGGTTGATGTTGACATCATTCACTGAGAAAGAGAATTAAATAATAGTATCAGCAAACCTTTCCTGGAGAAAGGAATGGCAACCTATTCCAGTATTCTTGCCTGGAGAATTCCATGGACAGAGGAGCCTGACAGGCTAGAGTTCATGGGGTTGAAGAGTCAGACACAACTGAGCAACTAACATACACACACACACACATACACAAACATTTATGTGCCAGTAAGAACTTTACACATCACTCCTCACAGTAACTGTGTCTGTGTCATCATCCTCATTTTAGAAATGTGGAACTGTGTCCAGGGAAGCAAGAGAAGTCTACTGCCTCAAGTGGTACAGCTGGGAAACCAGGAAGGAGGCAGGATTTGATCCAAGTAGTCTGGCTTCAGAGAGAGGCTATTGTGAAATCAATGCCTGACTCAACCAAAGGTTTATTTTACTGAGTTATCCTATCCTTCATTTGGGAGAAGGCAGTGGCAGCCCACTCCAGTACTCTTGCCTGGAAAATCCCATGGATGGAGGAGCCTGGTAGGCTGCAGTCCATGGAGTCGCTAAGAGTAGGACACGACTGAGCGACTTCACTTTCACTTTTCACTTTCATGCATTGGAGAAGGAAATGGCAACCCACTCCAGTGTTCTTGCCTGGAGAATCCCAGGGACAGAGGAGCCTGGTAGGATACCGTCTATGGGGTCACACAAGAGTCGGACACGACTGAAGCAGCTTAGCAGCAGCAGCAGCAACATCCTTCACTGACTTCCACCTCCAGGATCTGCTGTATTTATTCTGAAGCAGACATTCTTTGTTTGGGGTCTACAAATGAGTTTCAAGAGGTTCATGAATCCTTGACATGATATGGAACTTTCTCATAGGCATGCCTACATACATACATACTTCTTGGAGAGAGAATCTGTAACTTCAGTAAAATGATCTATGTTAAAAAAAAAAAAAAGAAAAAGATTAACAATTTCTGGGGAATTCCCTGGCAGTCCAGTGGTTAGGACTCAGTGCTTTCACTGCAGAGACCCAGGTTTGATCCCTGGTTGGGACAACTAAGATCCTGCAAACTAGGCTGAATCCACCCCTCAGGGAAAAAAAAAACTTTCTTCTGGGATTCAGCCCGTGACATCATGGGCATGATGAACTTTGTAGGACAAAACTCTCTGTGAAAACATATATGGTCATTATGCTTTAGAGTGGAAGTCTCTCCTCCCTCTGTCCTACTGTCTTACCCCACTCTCAGGATACCTTGCTGGGTACCAATTGCCTGGAAGTCTCCTTACACACTGTTTCCAATCTCAGTGCTACACCTGTGTCCTCCTAACATGGGGGAAAGCCCAGATTGGTTCCTTTATCATGTCACTAAAGTTTTGCTTGTCTCTAAACTAATTATTATAAAAACTCATTAATTAACTAATTTAATGGATGTGCCTGGGTGTGACTTTTCTGATCCCTGCAGGACATACTTCCCCCACTCACACTGCCCTTTGGCGAGGTTTCGACTTCCAAGAGGGCTTTCCCCCTGAATGAGTGCCAGGATTAAGGAAGCAGGGCTAGTTGGTCCTTGAGTATTTCACTGGTGTCGGCTTTTCCCAGGAGAGACATGTTCCTTCTGATAGTAACCCAGTCTTCCAAGGGAAAGCTCTAATTTCAGAACTGGAAATTAAACTTAATTTCCAGTTAAGTTTAATTTTTAAAGAGAATTGCTCATCAGTTATTCATAAGTAGCATCTACACGTCTTAGGGATTAGGAAAAAGAGAGAAATCGAAAGACATTATGATGTCAGTCCTGTTACTTAGAGCATGTTTTTAAAAATGTAATTCCTGGATCTCTTGCATTAGAATCACTGAGGATGCCTGATGAATGTCACTGATGCCTGGGACTTGTACAAGTGCTCTGAACCAGAAGGTTCCTGGAATCTATACTATCAATAAACACTACAGGTGATTCTTGTGCAGTCTTAAAGTGACTAAGATGGCTGGGAATGTCTGGAGCTAGATTTCACAGTGAAGTACTAAAATCAGGGGACTCCATATCAGGTTGCCTAAGACCACTCAGCCAGACTGCTACTTCCCCTGAGCTCCTATACAGCCTTGAGGGCAGAGGGGACAACAGACAGGGATGCAGACGCTGAGATGGCACCCTGTTGCCACATGCCTTTCAGAGTGACTGACTAAATCCCATTTTGAAACAAAGGCTGGAGAGCTCCACCTTACACTTGGTGACACTCCTGGTGTCCTAGCATTAAGCTTGGCAGCAGAATCTATTTAAACCAAGAGACTCCATTGGGGTCAATATCACTTTAAGAGCTTATGGAGGAAAAGGTTTCAGGGCAGAAAGACGAAAGAACTGTTTGTACATCCTCCTCCTTGTACCATTTGACTCCTTGTTATTTACCCTGGACTGAACACAAAAATGAAAGTGAACAGGAGAGATGCAGGCAATTGAGTGGTAAAATAATGTGGAAATGTCCTATCCTATCTTCTCCAACCGCCAAATATTATTTTCATCTCTTTAGTTTTCTGTCAGTTTCTCAAAATTCTTCTACCACAATGTCTTCAGACTCTGCTTATCTGCAGATGCCCCCATGCCTTGCTCAACTCCAGAATCACCCGCAACCCCATCTTAATAACCCATCCCAATGTGCCCAGTTTCCCCGGCTGTCAGCCTGTAGGCTCTATTCATCCTCCAGTGAACGGTTTTCCCTGAGTCCTCCTTTGTTCTCAGTCTTCTGCAGCAATTAAGGAGGGAGCTAAAGGGCCATTTCGTGAATGGAATAGTGCTGACCAGGGGTAAGCAAGTCCGAAGAGAGTGCTTACTTTTCTCTAACTTGCCTTGATGAAGCTGCCATAGAGCTGCATGTGTTACAGTCACAAGCCTCTTAATAACAACCAACGTAAACTCTAATTAAAAAACAGCTAACTTCCACTGTGTGTTCACCACGCGGCCAGCATTTTATTAACTGCTTTAAATGCAGTATGCCATCTAATATTCTCAAGAATCCAGTGAGCTGGACTCCATTATCATCCCCATTTTAGACATGAGAAAAGGTAAACTATCTATAAAGGTCATACAGGTATTCATTGATAAAATTACTATTCAAATTCAGGACTGTTTGATTCCATAATGAACACACATTAACAGGATTGGGTCACTTTTGTATCCGATAGTATGGCTTTGCCTGCAAATAGCAACAACAAAAAACTTAGATGAGTTAACTATTTCAATAACAAAAAGATTGGAGTCACATGTTTCCAGGGTTAGTTAAATCATGAGCCCTTCGATGACAGGGTTCTGGGTTATATTATCTGAGATGTTTTGGCTTTTCCCCTCATGATCTTAAGATGGCTGCCATGTTGCCAAATATCATCCCTTTGTATGACAACATCCAAAGGCTGAAAAGAAATGAGGAGGGTGCTCTTCCCACCTGTGTTCATTATATCAGGAAGAAAAATGTTCCCCAGAATACCCCAGCAAATACCCTTTTCTAAGTCAGGAGTCAGAACTGGGTCACATGTCCCACCTCTCCTAACCAGTCATTGGCAAAGAACTATCCTGCCTTGTTTCTGCCTATGAAGCCTGAGAAGGAGCTCACCTACCCTGGGCACATTGCCACATGCCCAAATTCTGAAACAAAATCAGAATCAGTTAATAGAGAAGAGCAGGATACAAGGCTGTTGTATAGACAAGCAATAGTGTCTCCTACACATTATTTTTAGTTTCATACTTCACCTCTCCTTGATTTTCCAGGATTTCCTTCATCTATCCAGATTGTTGACTCTTCAGTGCCAATATGAAATACACCATATATTCTGTACTAGGAGAGCCAGTTAGGAGAAAAAACTTTCAGGATGAAAATGTTCATGTATTTTAATTATTACTCCCAAATAATTATAATGTAGGGCTTTTAAAAAGTCAAACTACCATTTAATTTATAATATTTTCACACTATTTCACATAACCCCCTTCCATTATTCTTTATGGATGTTTCATAGATATTTTCTCTCACAAATTTTTGTTCACAAAATTATTTCATGGTCTACTTCAGCTTTATGTCATGATATTTATGAATGAGAGAGCTTCTAATTTTTCCCTATTATAAGCTTTTCAAATACTTCTGCAAAGTGTTGTTTCTGTTATTTTGCAAATTGGCCAAATACTGTCACAAAATATAAATTTCCCAGATTAATTGGGAGTTTATGCAATTGTGTAATTCATCACATGGAGTATTCTAAGTTCAAATGTTGGGTAATTGAAACCTTCTTAATAAAGAGGGTATTTACTTAAGAATAATATTCTTTTCCTTGGTCCTGTAACAACCATCTGGGGACAGGGCAGGCTACCACCATGTTTCCTATTGCACAGCCCTGGCTGACACATATCACTACAACCATGTTTATCTTCTTGCTGCTCTTGGCAATTAGTTCTTTCACAACCCTGCATTGCCCTGTCTCCACCGATCTCCCGTCTTGTTTTGCTTGAAAGCATAAGTTAAAATTTATGTTTTACGTATCTATTTTTTTGAAAAGTACCTCGCATTCCAAATCATCCTTTCCACCTGATCATCCATAATTTTAGGTTAAGGTGACCATCAGAAGTGACCTTGCCAACATCCTCCATTTTGTACATTAGGAAATGATCCTAGATGAAATGAGGCTGCTTGTTCCTGACCATGCAGCTCCTTCATGCTTTAAGAGGGTTTCTGCTCCCCCAAACCAAGGAAGAGTGGGGATAGGAGAAGGGTGATGGGGAATTGGTGGGCACATCAGTGAAGAAGGAGGAGAGTAAACATCTGAAGTGTCTGGGAGTCACAGGAGGAGTGGAGAGAAAGCTTCCATCTGGGCACCAAGAAAACAGGGATGCATGGACTCAGTGTTATTTCCCCTTGAGTGCAGACCTTCCTCTCACCCACCCGAGGATAACACGCCTTCAAATAGCACTCAGCACTTGGAACCACCCGACCCTCAATTCAGAGCTGCTAGTTAATCTATTATTAAATCCTGCAGGGTAGGCAATTTTGTTTTCTGCCTAACTCATCTCAAGAAAACTAAAGCTATGTCAGAGATTTCATTACTTGAGTCTCTTTTGGTTGCAAGTGACTCAAACTCATATTCCAATTGTATGTTAAGCAATCAGGCTCAGGCAACCAAACATACCATCAGGGTTCTCACTCACCATCATATCTCTCTTCTCTGAACATCAGTCTCCTTCCCTCATACTGATGACAAGCTTGGTAAGAACTTCACCTCTGCATCCGAGAGGGAGAATTGGCTCCTATTCTCTCTCGTTCCAACTTCAAAACTCTCCGGGCCTAACAACAGTCATGGGAACACTCATACCCAGAAAAGCAAATCAAGAGATTGGAGAAAGCCGAGGCTGTGGAAGACCTCAGGGCTGCCATTCCACTCTTGGGGACCTTCTCAGTAAAGATCGTAGATGGGGTGCTGAGCAAATAAAGTAGGGCTGAAAAACAAACTACCTTTCAATTGGGCTTCCCAGGTGGCACTAGTCGTAAAGAACCTGCTTGACAATGCAGGATACATAAAAGGTGCAGGTTTGATTCCTGGGTTGGGAAGATCCCCTGGAGGAGGAAATGACAACCTGCTCCAGTAGTCTGGCTGGAGAATCCCATGGGCAGAGGAGCCTGGCAGGCTACAGTCCATAGGGTCGCAAAGAGTCAGACAACACTAAAGCAACTTAGGACACACCACACACACACCTACCTTTCAATTAAAACTATTAATTGCTTACTACAGGCTTTGGAGAGACAATGAGGAGAGGGTTTCATTCAGTAACCATCTTTAATATTGTGGGACTGTGATATTTTTCAGGGCTTTAAAAATACTTAAGTATTATAAATAGATATCAGATAATATTAACCAAATAACTGTTAACAAATCTGATATAGAGAACCAACTATAACAAATGCAAATAAAGCAATCAAATCTCATAAGAATCTTTTCATTTTAACATAGACACATCACATTTTAACTAAAGTTGTGAAATTTACTGCAAGGTGAACTTCGAATTCCTATAGGCTGTCAAGAGCATCTTAAATAAATATAAGTAGATGTACTTATGTAAGCTGCATTTAGATTAATTACATATGATATAACCGTCTAGTATTTTGAATATGATATGCACTCAAAAATTTATCACTACAAATTTGTAAAATTTATGTTTGCAATTACTAGAAATCCCAACTCAATGTAATGAACCAAAAGAGAATGTTTATCATAAATAGCAGTGAGTCCCAGAGGTAGTGCCTCTCTAGCTTTGAGTGGTTTAAACTTTTCTTGACTGGTTTGGCCTGATTGAAACAGAATTAGTTTCCCTCCCTCTGCTACTACATGCTACCTGTATAATAGTGTAATCTATTTCTATTCATTTAATATTTGCATTGATACATATAAATTTTATATATATTTATAACTAAAAATGAAACAGAAAGGACTATTTCTTTTTTAGTCATAGATTGTACATTACTGGTTAAGGTTCTTAGAAATGGAAGACAGTATCAAATATAACTTATTTAAACAGAAGGAATTCATTAGGGAGCATTAATTGAGAATTAGCAGGGAATTTCTGCCAAAGCCATGGGGACGGATTTGTCATTAAAAGGGTCCAAGAGAAAGGCTCATCTACACCATAGACTAGTCTAGCAGATATTCTACTGCTGAAACTACACATCTGAGCAGCCAGAACACTGGACTTGACACTTGAACCTATCCCATAGTTGCCCTAGAAATGTCTCTGACATCATGCATTAGAGAAGAGTTGACCTTCCCACATGCCCTGAGCCTGGTCTCAGCTTGCTCTTCCTTATTTCTTTGTGTCAGTCCAGGCGAACCTAGCCACATCTGGAAGCCAAGCTTCACATGAGCTTGGGAAGTAGTTTCTGCCTTCCCAGTCCCAGAAGTACATAGAGGCATGCCCAAAGAAAGTTAGAGTAGAACTTAAGCCAGCCACAAGTACTGGCCTCATATTTTGAACAATTCATTGGCAATGCCTCTTTCTACTTACCAACATGACATTTCTTTTTCCCTGTACACATAGATCTATGTAATGGTTAATTTTATATTTCAACATTGCTAGGCTATAGCACACAGTTGTTTAATCAAACCCTAATCAAGATGTTGCTGTGAAAGTATTTTGTAGATTTGTTAATATCTATAATCAGTTGACTTTAGGACTTCCCTGGTGATCCAGTGCAATACGTCTGCCAATGAAAGGGACATGGGTTCAACCCCTGGTTCTGGAATTAAGATCCCATTGCTGCAGGGCAACTGAGCCTATGAGCCACAACTACTGAAGCCCAGACACTCTAGAGCCTGTGCTCCACAATGAGAGAAACAACCTCAATGAAGAGCCCATGCACTGCAATGAAAGAGTAGCCCCTGCTCCCCACAACTAGAGAGAAAGTCCCTGTACAGCAACAAAGACACAGAGCAGCCAAACACACTCGGTCATGTCCCACTCTTTGCAACCTCACGGACTATACAGTCCATGGAATTCTCCAGGCCCCAGTACTGGAGTGGGCACCTTTCCCTTCTCCAGGGGAATCTTCCCAACACAGGGATCAAACCCAGGTCTCCCACATTGCAAGCAGATTATTTACCAGCTGAGCCACAAGGGAAGCCCAAGAATACTGGAGTGGATAGCCTATCCCTTCTCCAGAGGATCTTCCCAACCCAAGAATCGAACCAGGGTCTCCTGCATTGCAGGTGGATTCTTTACAAATTGAGCTATCAAGGAAGCCCAAAATTTTAAAAATAAACTTAAAAAGACAATCAGTTGACTTTAAGTAGATTATTACTCTTGACATTGCAAGTGGGACTTAGCCAATCTGTTGAGACCTTTAGAAGAAAACTATCATATCTGTCATAACAAATAAACTCTAAAATCTCAGGTGCAAAACACAATAGATTATTTCTTGATGGTGTAAATCCATCATGGGTCAGGCAGCTCTCCTCCATGTTGTAACTATGCCATCTATGGAAACATGGCCTCCAAGGCACACTTGGCAGAGGAGGAGAAATGGGAAGAGTCACACTCCTGCCAACTGCCTCTATGGTCTGTCCTTTTGCTATATAGTCATTGGCCAGAGGTAGCTCTGTGGTCCCAAGCTAAAGCAATGCAGTTTGAAAATGTAGGAGAGACTATGAGTACTTGAAATCACTAACAGTTTCTGCCATACAGCCTTCCATTGCTGAAGTACATTTATTATAACTAAACCATGTCAAATGCATATTTCTTTATTAAAAATCATTCAATTCAGTTCAGTTGCTCAGTCGTGTCCGACTCTCTGCAACCCCATGAATCGCAGCACGCCAGGCCTCACTGTCCATCACCATCTCCCAGAGTTCACTCAGACTCATCCATCGAGTCTGTGATACCATCCAGTCATCTCATCTTCGGTCGTCCACTTCTCCTCCTGCCCCCAATCCCTCCCAGCATCAGAGTCTTTTCCAATGAGTCAACTCTTCACATGAGGTGGCCAAAGTACTGGAGTTTCAGCTTCAGCATCATTCCTTCCAAAGAAATCCCAGGGTTGATCTCCTTCAGAATGGACTGGTTGGATCTCCTTGCAGTCCAAGGCACTCTCAGGAGTCTTCTCCAACACCACAGTTCAAAAGCATCAACTCTTCGGTGGTCAGCCTTCTTCACAGTTCAGCTCTCACATCCATACATGACCACAGGAAAAACCATAGGCTTGACTAGACGGACCTTCGTTGGCAAAGTAATGTCTCTGCTTTTGAACATGCTATTAGGTTGGTCATGACTTTTCTTCCAAGGAGTAAGCATCTTTTAATTTCATGGCTGCAGTCACCATCTGTAATGATTTTGGAGCCCAAGAAAATAAAGTCTGACATTCTTTCCACTGTTTGCCCATCTATTTCCCATGAAGTGATGGGACCGGATGCCATGATCTTCGTTTTCTGAATGTTGAGCTTTAAGCCAACTTTTTCACTCTCCTCTTTCACTTTCATCAAAAGGCTTTTTAGATCCTTTTCACTTTCTGCCATATGGGTGGTGTCATCTGCATATCTGAGGCTATTGATACTTCTCCCGGCTGTCTTGATTCCAGCTTATGTTTTTCCAGTCCAGCGTTTCTCATGATGTACTCTACATATAAGTTAAATAAGCACGGTAACAATATACAGCCTTGACGTACTCCTTTTCCTATTTGGAAACAGTCTGTTGTTCCATGTCCAGTTCGAACTGTTGCTTCCTAACCTGCATATAGGTTTCTCAAGAGGTAGGTCAGGTGGTCTGGTATTCCCATCTCTTTCAGAATTTTCCACAGTTTATT
>SJYG01000385.1:2387738-2421116 GCA_006410535.1 Litocranius walleri
CCATCTGGTGATGTCCATGTGTAGAGTCTTCTCTTGTGTTGTTGGAAGAGGGTGTTTGCTATGACCAGTGCATTTTCTTGGCAAAACTCTATTAGTCTTTGCCCTGCTTCATTCCGCATTCCAAGGCCAAATTTGCCTGTTACTCCAGGTGTTTCTTGACTTCCTACTTTTGCATTCCAGTCCCCTAGAATGAAAAGGACATCTTTTGGGGGTGTTAGTTCTAAAAGGCCTTGTAGGTTTTCATAGAACCATTCAACTTCAGCTTCTTCAGTGTTACTGGTTGGGGCATAGACTTGGATAACTGTGATATTGAATGGTTTGCCTTGGAAATGAACAGAGATCATTCTGTCGTTTTTGAGATTGCATCCAAGTACTGCATTTTGGACTCTTGTTGACCATTATGGCTACTCCATTTCTTATGAGGAATTCTTGCCCATAGTAGTAGATATAATGGTCATCTGAGTTAAATTCACCCATTCCAGTCCATTTTAGTTCGCTGATTCCTAGAATGTTGACGTTCACCCTTGCCATCTCTTGTTTGACCACTTCCAATTTGCCTTGATTCATGGACCTGAGATTCCAGGTTCCTATGCAATATTGCTCTTTACAGCATTGGATCTTGCTTCTATCACCAGTCACATCCACAGCTGAGTATTGTTTTTGCTTTGGCTCCATCCCTTCATTCTTTCTGGAGTTATTTCTCCACTGATCTCCAGTAGCATATTGGGCACCTAATGACCTGGGGAGTTCCTCTTTTGGTATCCTATCATTTTGCCTTTTCATACTGTTCATGGGGTTCTCAAGGCAAGAATACTGAAGTGACTTGCCATTCCCTTCTCCAGTGGACCACATTCTGTCAGACCTATCCACCATGACCCATAGGAAGGAAGGAAGAGAGGAAGAGAGGGCCATAGGGAGGAAGGAAAGAAAATATATCTTTTACAGTTTAATTATTTTATTCCTATCACTTCACTTCAGTCACTCAGTCATGTCTGACTCTTTGCGACCCCATGAATCTCAGCAAGCCAGGCCTCCCTGTCAATTGCCAACTCCCAGAGTTCACTCAAACTCATATCCATCGAGTCCATGATGCCATCCAGCCATCTCATCCTCTGTTGTCCCCTTCTCCTCCTGCCCCCACCCCTCCCAGCATCAGGGTCTTTTCCAATGAGTCAACTCTTCACATCAGGTGGCCAGTATTGGAGTATCAGCTTTAGCATCAGTTCTTCCAATGAATACCCAGGACAGATCTCCTTTAGAATGGACTGGTTGTATCTCCTTGCAGTCCAAGGGACTCTCAAGACTCTTCTCCAACACCACAGTTCAAAATCATCAATTCTTTGGCACTCAGCTTTCTTCACAGTCCAACTCTCACATCCATACATGACCACTGGAAAAAACATAGCCTTGACTAGATGGACCTTAGTTGGCAAAGTAATGTCTCTGCTTTAGAATATACCATCTAGGTTGGTCATAACTTTCCTTTCAAGGAGTAAGCATCTTTTAATTTCATGGCTGCAGTCACCATCTGCAGTGAATTCTTTGGCACTCAGCTTTCTTCACAGTCCAACTCTCACATCCATACATGACCACTGGAAAAAACATAGCCTTGACTAGATGGACCTTAGTTGGCAAAGTAATGTCTCTGCTTTAGAATATACCATCTAGGTTGGTCATAACTTTCCTTTCAAGGAGTAAGCATCTTTTAATTTCATGGCTGCAGTCACCATCTGCAGTGCATTTGGAGCCCCAAAATATAAAGTCTGACACTGTTTCCACTGCTTCCCCATTTATCTGCCGTGAAGTGATGGGACCAGATGCCATGATCTTCATTTTCTGAATGTTGAGCTTTAAGCCAACTTTTTCACTCTCCTCTTTCACTTTCATCAAGAGGATTTTCAGTTCCTCTTCACTTTCTGCCATAAGGGTGGTGTCATCTGCATATCTGGAATTATTGATATTTCTTTCAGAAACCTTGATTCCAGCTTGTGCTTTTTCCAGTCCAGCGTTTCTCATGATGTACTCTACATATAAGTTAAATAAGCAGGGTGACAATATACAGCCTTGACGTACTCCTTTTTCCTATTTGGAACCAGTCTGTTGTTCCATGTCCAGTTCGAACTGTTGCTTCCTGACCTGCATATAGGTTTCTCAAGAGGCAGTTCAGATGGTCTGGTATTCCCATCTCTTTCAGAATTTTCCACAGTTTATTGTGATCCACACAGTCAAAGGCTTTGGCATAGTCAATAAAGCAGAAGTAGATGTTTTTCTGGAACTCTCTTGCTTTTTCCATGATCCAGCGGGTGGTGGCAATTTGATCTCTGGTTCCTCTGCCTTTCTAAACCAGCTTGAACATCTGGAAGTTCACGGTTCATATATTGCTGAAACCTGGCTTGGAGAATTTTGAGCATTGCTTTACTAGCGTGTGAGATGAGTGCAATGTGCTGTAGTTTGAGCATTCTTTGGCATTGCCCTTCTTATAGTAATTAATCCTCTGTGTATTATTTTGTCACAGATGTGTTCTTGCTGTCATGAATCTGTTTGTTTGCTAGTTCTTGTGATCCAAATTTTATTTTTATCTGCTCAAATCCATTACATTTTTTCTTTATGACGTCTTACTCAGGAAATTCAGTCAAAACTATAATTATAAAAAATAACCCACCATAATTTCTTCAGATACATTATATTTTTTTCTAGTTATCTTTTTCATTAGTCTGTAATTTATTTTTGTTGTATGAGTTGAATATCAACTTTCTTTTATTCCAAATCAATGGTTAAAATCTTTATCAGTTAAGTCATTCTTTCCTCCATGTAATAGAATAGAATCTCTAACATATATCTAGTTCCCATACATTCTCAAGCTTATTCTGGGATCTCTGTTCAACTCTGTTCTTTGCTTGCCTATTCCTTTTCTCAATCCAGGCATTTATTGAAAATTTCAAGATCTGGAATAGGACCAGTCCTCTTCTATTACATGTGGTCATCAATATTTTCATTATGCATGATTCTTTAACACAGAACCGGACATCTGTACCTGCTTCTCCAGATTCGTTTGCCTCTTTATCTTGGGAGTGGGCATCTGTGGACTGCTTCACCCTGAATCTCTTGCCTCTTGTTTCCATTTGAGCTTGGCCAGTGAGAGGCACCAACAGGAGACTAAAGGAAAGATATGGCATTTGTTCACTCAGCTCCTTTCCAGCAGGGCTACAGTCCACAGTCCTCAGTCCTCAGTGGCTTCCACCCAGTGCACCATAGATCTCCTTGGGTGGTCCTCTCCCATAGCTGGAGTTGGAACTCTCTGTTCTCCACTCCCTCCCCTTTCCCATTTGTTTAGGACTCAGAATGGTAATATGAGTCCCGAGGGCTTCACCATCTCCTGTGGTTTGCAGATCACCCTACCAAAACCTTGGTAAATTATCTCTTCATTAAACTTTCCTCAATTACCCATTTGAATGTGCCATCTGCTTTCTGCCAGAAAGCTAATTATATGCAAAGGAACTGTGGAATTGAACTCAGGAGATAGCACTGGGACTAGAATTGGAAACATGTTAATTGCAAATACTAATTTGGGAAGGATTTATATGCTTGTTAGTAAATCTTCCCCTCAGGAACATCATCACTTTTTATTTGTCCTTCAGTGAATGTTTTTCTTTATACAATTTTGTTAACATTTTAGTTTGTTAGTTTATTCGTAAGGAGAGTATGATTAATGCTGCTATTGAGATTAATACATTTTTTAAAATTTCCATTCTAAAAGAGTTTTTTAACTATAAAGGAAAGTCATTAAATTGTATCTTTATCATATATCCAAGTAACTTACTGTATCCTCTTGTTATTGATAATAGTCCTTTTTTCTGACTTGTGGAATTTTCTAGGCATACAAACAAATTATATGAAAGACATAATAGTCTTATTTCTTATTTTCAAATATTGATACAACTTACTTCATTCCTTTGTTATGTTGCATGAACTAGAAATACAAAATAAAATTTAAAATAGTGATTTATAGAAAGCAACCTTCCCTGGTATTTTATCTTAAATCAACAGCTTCAGTATTTTATCATTCATTAGGATTTTTTTTTTTTTGGAAAACAATGTCAACCATTTTTAGTCACAATTTATTTTTCTTTTAAATTGGCTATTTTAATTATACAGAAAGCAATCTTCCCTTGCATTTTATCTTAAAATCAACAGCCTCACTATTTATCATTCATTAGAATTTTCTTTCTTTTTATGGAAAACAAAATCAACCATTTTTATTCACAATTTATTTTTCCTTTAAATTGATTAATTAAATTATTCAGACTCTACTGATAATGAGTGTTTTTTCCCTATAATTTAATATTACAAACTGTATAGTTAGATCTTAATTTTGAAACATTCTTATGTCCCTGGAATAAACTATGTGGCCCACAGCATAGTATTACTTTAAAACACTGCTGCAATTCTATTTATACTTGGGCTATTTATGTCTATACTCACAGGTGACCTAGACTACATTTTGTACTATCAAGTTTTTGTGTGAGAGATTATGTTCTCTTTATAAAATAAAATTTTAAAGGTGTTTTTTTTCCTCCCATGCTCTAGTAAAATCCAAATACCTAGAAATGCCTTTTTGAAGGTGAGCTAGAACTTAACTATAAAACCAGCCAAACCTTATACATTTTAATACTAGAGAATTGGGAACACACACAACACAAAAATTGGTCTATTCAAATATTTTGAAATATTTGATATTGGTCTTTTCAAATATTTTGTCTCTTTCTGTGTAATTATTTTATTTTAGAGATTGCTAAAATCACTTATTTCTCTCTATCTGCTCTTGCTTTTATTTAGTATTTCATTCAAGTTTTTATTTTGCTTTTAATCCTTTTTAGCTTTAACCTTATACATTTTATTCTATTGAGTTTTATTTATTTTTAATTTAAATTTATTTCAATTGGAGGCTAATTATTTTACAATATTGTATTGGTTTTGCCATGAGTTTTATTTATTTTTAAAGTTGAACTCTTGAACATATATGTTGCCTCTCTCTTGCTGATAATAAAATCCTTGATTATGCATTTTAAATTTTATTGTATAGCCCATAGATTTTGATAATGAATGTTCTTATTGCTATCAGCTTCAAGATTACAATTTACTTTGTTTTCTTATTGATCCAGATATTTTAAAAACCTCTCAATTTCAATTGAAATTGTTTTAAGATATGATTAAATTTTATTTTACTTACCTCATTCTTGAGGTGCTGTTTTTGTTTATTTTCGTTTTGTCTTCAAAAAATGACCTTTAAATAGCCATGCTTTGAAAGATTTAAGAGTTCTTTTTGTGGTCAAGTATGTGATGATTTTGTTGTGTTTTTTACCTTTTCTGTCTGAAATCTTTTTAACTGCATTACATTTAATGTAATCTATCACACTCTGAAAGAGGGATATTTAAGTCGCACTGTTTCAAATCTCTTTGATCAAGTTCTCCTTGAATCCTCTGCCAGTTATCAAGTTATTGTCTCTCAGCTGTCCGTCTACCCTTCATTGCCCAATTTGAGATACTGGAGCTGCAACTATGGGCGTTTTCTCCTTCCGCATGGAGCACAATATTAGCCTTTGTCAGTAGAGGGCGGTACAGGGACACTGCAGGGGAAAGGGACTTGTCTTTCGGGTTCCAGTGAGTTTCCCTTCTTGCACCTCTGCCAGACGACACGCATGCAAGACTCCCAGTGGAACTGGCCCCGAGCAAATTTTAGCAGTTCTAATGCAGCTTTCAGCTGAGTTCCACAGGCACCCCAGCCGGCTTCCACTTACGTTTCACAGGCACCCTAGATAGCTTCCAAAGGCATTCAACAGCTCCATAAGGGCAGCCTCCCGGCAACTTTTGTTCCTTTTCCACCAAGCAATTCCTGCTTGTCAGCTGCAATCTGCAGTACGGGGGTGAACATCACCATCCAGGGGCTATCGTCATATCTTTTCTAATGATATCTAAATTTCCGTCTGGGGTAAGGAGTGGAGGGAGGGCAGGAAGGGAGCTCTCCCAAATTCAGCCATAGAGGTAGCTGCTGTTCCCTGTATGTGCCTTCCTACATTCTTTAGAACTCATTTTGTGTCTTAATAGCTAATCCCATTACTAATTTAAAATGTCTCATATTAAACTTTCCCCATTTAAATTCAATTCAGTTCATTTCAGTTGCTCAGTCGTGCCCCACTCTTTGTGGCCCAACAGACTGCAGCACACGAGGCTTCCCTGTCCATCACCAACTCCCAGAGCTTACTCAAACTCATGTCCATAATGTTGGTGATTCCATCCAACCATCTCATCCTCTGTCATCCCCTTCTCTTCCTGTCTTCAATCTTTCCAGGCATCATGGTCATTTCCAATGAGTTGGTTCTTCACATCAAGTGGCCAAAGTTTTGGAGTTTCAGCTTCAGCATCACTCCTTCCAATGAATATTCAGGACTGATTTCCTTTAGGATGGACTGGTTAGATCTCCTTGCTGTTCAAGGGACTCTCAAGAGTCTTCTCCAACACCACAGTTCAAAACCATCAGTTCTTTGGTGCTCAGCTTTCTTTATAGTCCAATTCTCACATCCATACAGGACTACTGGAAAAACCATGGCTTTGACTAGATGGACCTTTGTTTACAAAGTAATGTCTCTGTTTTTGAATATGGTGTCTAGGTTGGTCATAGCTTTTCTTCCAAGGAGCAAGCGTCTTTTAATTTCATGGCTGCAGTCACTGCAGTGATTTTGGAGCCCCCCAAAATTAAGTCTCTCACTGTTTCCATTGTTTCCCCACCTATTTGCCATGAAGTGATGGGACCGGATGCCACGATCTTCATTTTCTGAATGTTGAGGTTTAAGCCAGCTTGTTCACTCTCCTCTCCCACTTTCATCAATAGGCTCTTCAGTTCCTCTTCACTTTCTGCCATAAGTGTGGTGTCATCTGCATATCTGAAGTTATTGATATTTCTCCTGGCAATCTTGATTCCAGCTTGTGCTTCATCCAGCCTGGCATTTCTCATGATGCACTCTGCATATAAGTTAAATAAGCAGGGTGACAATATACAGCCTTGACGTACTCCTTTTCCTATTTGGAACCAGTCTGTTGTTCCATGTCCAGCTCTGTTGCTTCTTGACCTGCATGTAGATTTCTCAGGAGGCAGGTCAGGTGGTCTGGTATTACCATCTCTTTAAGAATTTTCCACAGTTTGTTGTGATCCATACAGTCAAAGGCTTTGGTGTAGTCAATAAAGTAAAAGTCAGTGTTTTTCTGGAACTCTCTTGCTTTTTCAATGATCCAGCAGATGTTAGCAATTTGATCTCTGGTTCCTCTGCCTTTTCTAAATCCAGCTTGAACATCTGGAAGTTCATGGTTCACATATGTTGAAGTCTATCTTGGAGAGTTTTGAGCATTACTTTGCTAGCATATGAGATGAGTGCAATTGTGTGGTAGTTTGAACATTCTTTGGCATTGCCTTTCTTTGGGATTGGAGTGAAAACTGACCTTTTCCAGTCCTGTGGCCACTGCTGAGTTTTCCAGATTTGCTGGCATATCACTGTGAATATTATCTCCCGACTGAACCCTTCCTGCTACATACACCAGCTAGTTTTGCTGCTTTTAAAAAATGTTGTTATATGATAGCTCTCTGATACATTTACTGATTGAGTTTTGCCTGGAATTCTCCATTTTCTGTTATAATAATCACCTCGTTTTCTTTGCATTTACTTTATATGTCTTTACACTTCCTTGTATTTATAGCCCTTGTGTGTTTTTAACAAATTTTAGTTATGGTTTTTATAAAAATTCATACAACTGGACTTTGTCTTTCAATTAGAGAATTCAGTCTATTTACATTTATTATGAAAAGTGATGTGTTTATTTGCATTACCATCTAGTTTTATGTTAATTTCCTTATTATACTCTTCACTTATGTTTTTTCACTGATTTGAACAAGTTGTTTTTGTGCTCTGTTTATTTTGTTTTGCATTTCAGTTGCCCCCTACCAATAATTTGGAAATATGTTTCTTTATTTGCTTGAATATCATCAGCCTGCATTTTAAAGTCATACTAAAACCCATATTTATCTGTTGTTTTATTTAAATTAGTAATACATTTATCATTCATGATACAATATCTTAGCATTATTTGGCTATATAGTATATAGGAACAGAAAATGACCTGAAAAAAGTCATTTTTGTAATTTTTTTTAATGGCAAAACCTTAAGAATATTTTACTGTCTGACTCACTCATATCATGTCCAAACCCTAGATTTTTCTGAACTTTGTACTTCAGAAATGTAATTCCATATTATTTCCTTAGGATATGCCTCTTCTCAGTGTACTTATTCATCAGTGATATTACAATTTGCAATCACTTTTTCCTCATCCACTTAAGTTTACCTACGTATTTTACTGGATTCATTGCTCACTGCTATTTATTATATTATTTCAGTTTGCTTTAGATCTCTATTAGCAATTACTATCATTTATGCTGGGGTATATTCTTAAATCTGCTTATTTAACTTATATGAAGAGTACATCATGAGAAATGCTGGGCTGGATGAAGCACAAGCTGGAATCAAGATTGCTGGGAGAAATGTCAGTAACCTCAGATATGCATATGACACCACCCTTATTGCAGAAAGCAAAAAAGAACTAAAGAGCCTCTTGATGAATGTGAAAGAGAGAGTAAAAAAGTTGGTTTAAAACTCAACATTCAGAAAGCTAAGATCATGGCATCCAGTCCCATCACTTCATAGCAAAAAGATGGGAAAACAATGGAAACAGTGAGAGACTCTTATTTTGGGGGGAGAGGGGTCCAAAATCACTGCAAATAGTGACTGCAGCAAAAGTTAAAAGACCTTGCTCCTTGGAAGAAAAGCTATGACCAACCTAGACAGCATGTTAAAATGCAAAGACGTTACTTTGAAGACAAAGGTCCCTCTAGTCAAAGCTATGGTTTTTCCAGTAGTCATGTATAGATGTGAGAGCTGGACTGTAGAGATAACTGAGCACCAAAGAATTGATGGTTTTGAACTGTGGTGTTGGAGAAGACTCCTGAGAGTCCCTTGGATTGCAAGGAGATCCAACCAGTCCATCCTAAAGGAAATCAGTCCTGAATATGCATTGGAAGGACTGATGTTGAAGCTGAAACTACAATACTTTGGCTACCTGGTGCTAAGAACTGATTCATTTGAAAAGACCCTGATGCTGGGAAAGATTGAAGGTGGGAGGAGAAGGGGATGACAGAGGATGAGATGGCTGGATGGCATCACTGACTGGATGGACATGAGTTTGAGTAAACTCCAGGAGTTGGTAATGGACAAGGAGGCCTGCTGTTCTGCAGTCCATGGGGTTGCAAAGAGTCGGACACAACTGAGTGACTGAATTGAACTGAACTGAAATCCTTGTGCTTTTGAATGAGAACTTGAGTATAATACTTTGAGTTCCTACATATCAAAAAACGTCCTCTTTTGTCATCATATGAATAACTTTTACAAGTGTAGAATTTTTATATAGCAGTGCTTTCTCTCTCAAAATTTTTTAACCAGTATTCCACTAGCTTCTAATGTGGCATGTTGCATGCATGCTCAGTCAGTCAGTCATGTCTGACTCTTTGTGCCTAAATGCACTGCAGTTTGTCAGGATCCTCCGTCCATGAGATTTTTTTCAAGCAAGAATACTGGAGAATACTGGAGAGGGTTGCCATTTCTTCCTCCAGGAGATCTTTCTAACCCAGGGATTGAACCCACGTCTCCTGGGTCTCCTGCATCACCAGGCAGATTCTTTACTACTGAGCTACCTGGGAAGCCCCTCTAGTGTTTCATATGAGAAGCCAAACATTTCTTTTCCATTATATTTGAACTTTTTAGGATCTGTTTGAAAAATTTATATATTTTTTCTCTTCCCTCAGAGGCCAAAAATTTCACAAGATGTGTCTAGCTGTATGACTGACACTTTTGCCTCATAATCAGTAAGCCCTTTTAATCTTTCTTCAGATCAGGGAGCTGAAGATTATTGCTTTGATTATTGATTCCACCTCCATCTGCTCTTTTTACTCCTGGAATGCTGATTATTTGCACATTATTTCTCCTGGGAATATTCTCCATGTCTCTTATATCTTCAGTCATAATTTCCTCAGTCATAATTTCCATTTCCTAGTGTTTCTCCTTTGTGTTGAAAGGTTGTTCCTCCATTTAACCTTCTGATCACAAACTCCCTTTTAAGCTCTATCAATTCTGTGTCTTAATTTTATTGGTGCAACCTCTCCATCAGAGCCGCCAGTTTCCATTTTTTAGCTCTGTCTCCTTGAGTTTCCCTTGCTGGCTCTTGTCGGAAAGTGAGTCTCCTCAGTGTGAGCTTTCACCTCAGCTCTTCAGCATTAGAAGATGGTCAGGCAGTGAAAGACACAACATTTTCTCCATCATCAGATGGGAGGTGACCGAGCTAAATCAAATCCTCTCCACCCTGCCAGGAGGCATCCTCTGTATAGACAAGTATCCTCCCTGAGCTAAATGGGGGAGGCAGTAATTGTACTCTACCTGAATGATTCTCTAAGACAACTACCGTCAGCAGGAAAAGCATTTCTTTCACGGACGCATGAAGCAAGACGACAGTCCTTGCTTCTCTCTGTATTAACTCAGATTTCACCTTAGCCGTGAGTCAGATTCTCACCATGGGCTTTTCCAAAGAGGAAGAACCACAGTTAAACGACTGGGCCCTTGGGCATCTTAGCATTGACAACAGTGGTGCCCGGGACATGCATCTTCTCATTAATGACTCTGAAGCCTCATATGTAACATTTGGGAACTACTCTAGGTGTCCCAGTTCCATGCTTGGCTTCACTGCCAGTTCAGTACCCCAGTAGGAGGAAGGTCATGATATTTGCTTGGGCCATTTCCCCATGTTAATGCTAACCTTTGTTGTGTTCAGAAGGATCTATTCCTTACTCCAAAGAAATTATTATTCTTATACAAAATTGAAGCATTTGAGAAACATACAATGTACTAAAAGAATATTGCTATAATCTCACATCCTCATTCCATTCCACACTACCCCAGCCCCAAATCACCACGAGAAATTTGGTATAATCTTTCTTCAGCTTCTCTTTCTGTATATACATGCTGATATAATAAGAATTATAGCCAAAATTCTAAACAAATTTCCTTAATTTGTATAATCAATTTATAACTGTCTCTGAAATGCTAGCTAAATAATGTGAACATTTCACTCCAAATTCAGTATTTCTTCAACCCAGTACAATGATTTCTTAACAGGTTTATGATACAGTCAACATCCTAGCTTTACATTAATGTCCAGGTTTTTCTTTATATCCACTTGCTGTCTAACATATCTGTGTTTTTATGGGTTTGCTAGCTTACTTCCCAATAGGGTTAGAAGGTTAGTCAGTGTATTAGACTTTTCCAGAGAAATAGAACCAATAGGATTTATATATACATATATATTAACATAAGCATATGCATGTATATTGGCTCAACAAGTAATGGAAGTGAGAAATCCCAGACCTGCTGTCTGCAAGCTGGAGAATTAGGAAAGCTGGTGGTACGATTCAGTCCAAGTCTGAAGGCCTAAGAACAGGGCAAGGGATAGGGTGCAGGGTGATGCTGTTGGTCTTGATCTGAATCCAAAAGTCCCAGAACACAGGAAGGCTGATGCTGGAGACAGGGAAAGATGGACGTCCCAGCTCAAGCAGACGAAATGAATTCACCTTTCCTCCACCTTTTAGTGCTATCTGGGCACTCCATAGATTGAGTAATGCCCACTCACATAGGGGAGGACTACCTGCTTCACCAACCCCAATACTAATTTCTTTCAGAAATGCCTTCACAGCCTTACTCAGAAATAGTGTTTTACCAGCTATCCTTTAGCCAAGTCAAACTGACACATACAATTAACCATCCCAGGAATAAAAAAGAGATCATTTTTTTGACCAGGGTAATTGTTAAGCAACTGGGGCCATTGTTAGGTCATTGTTGGGACTCTACAGATATGTCCCTCCCATCTGTTCCCATGTCCTATAGCTTCCTCAGCTCTCAGCGCAGCTGGTGTTCCCTGGAGGAGGACTTCTTAGAGATTTCCACCACAAAGGCTGGCTGGCTATGATTGGATTGTCCACTCCTTGCCGCTGCTGCGGGATTGTGATTTCCCCCTCAACTTAAGCCTCTTCAAGTGTTTGGCATGCATCCTAGCCCTGCTTCTCCACTACTTCTATATCCTACTTGTGCAAACTGATTCTCTCCACTCCCTTCAGAACCCAGAGGAAATGCTCTTATATCTCCCCTTCTACTATCTGCAGTGCCATAAGGCATTTCTTCTGTTCTTCCATAACTCTGGTCTGTGATTATTTTCACTGGCTTCCCACTTGAAGAAATATACAGATTCTCCTATGCTGAGATGGGCATACAACAAAGAAAAGTCTGGTTTCCTTCTCTCCCGTCTCCCACTGTGTGTATGTGTCTGTGTGTTGGGGGAATGAAAGGCAGGAAAAAGTAGTTCACTAAGCACTCCATTTTATCTCAGGAACTATTTTGTGCACCTGTCAATCTCAAAGGGATGATGACCCCTGGACTACTTTCAGGACACAAGTAAGCTCTGAAGTTTCAAAGACCAAACCCAGTACACAGTTTTGATGCCCAGTTGTATAATCAACTGCCTCACTCTCTCCTCTCTCACAATGTTTCACTAATAGTGAGAATTTGAGGGCTCCTCCATTTTCTGGGAAAGTACAGATTTTTCCAAAAAAGCTCTGACCTGCTCTAACCAGATCTAAATCACCAAGCCACACCCATATACTTAGTCAAATGACTCCATCCAGAGTCCTACTGATATCTGATATAGTTAAGGTGGGTAGTTTATATACTTTAAGTTTATCATATATACTTAAAGGACGGTTAGGCATTCAGCCTTGGAAACAAAGGAATATGGTGTTATGAAGCCATTTCTAATTTTCAGAGTTGCAGCCTATAAACTTCTACCTAACACCTATAGACGGGGCACATTTTAAATACAACTTTTTCACAAAAAAAGGGGACTTACTGCATGTACCATTTGCAACTATATTTAATATCTCTGTGAAATCCTCTTATATAAGCACATATATAGTTCTTTCTTATCCTTTAAATATGTATAGTATTCAATTGCATTGATATGTCATGACTTATTTTAAAATTCAAAATTAACAAACATTTTCTTTCAGTCTTATAGTTAAAGAATCTTACCATATATATACATAATTTAATAGAGTAGTGTGAATGAGTAAATGGCACTTTTTTATCCTCCCAAATTAATACTTGGGCATAGTTCAGCATTGGCAGCCCAGAGGCAGTTTTATCAGCATTCATCCTGAAGTGACATTCTGTCCATATTGCAAACTTATGCAGGCTAAATGGGTCTGGGGGCTTGAAGATTCCTTATCATTGTTTCTTTGTCCCTAGTCAGCCCCGTCCACATTCCCTGTGGCAGCTCTTCTAAGATTTTAAGCTTGCTTTCCCAGCTCTTCACCATAAGCCACAATATCACCTTTTGTTCCTCAGAGAATAGAGAAACAAATAGAGGACTAGAATTCTCACCTCACTTTGCTGCAAACTCTGACTGACCTAAAACATTTTCATCCTTCCAGCATCTTGCTTCACAAAAGATATTTCTCTTCTCCACCTGGACTCCATGAGATGGTCAGATGCCATGTGAGTCCCCAAATACCAACGCACTCAGCACCCAGGCGGTAACTGAAAGTGTAACATGTGCTTGACCTAAAAGGTATGAAACAGAAGAAAACTGAACATTAAAAGGAAAAAATAAAATGTGCAACATAATTAAAACTTGGCATTAAATATGAAGCTTCATGACATTGCAGGTTAAATAAAGTTACAGAACAATACAGAGCTTCCCAGTTGGTAAAGAATCTGCCTGCCCATGCAGGAGACGCAAGAGATGTGGGTGCAATCCCTGGGCTGGGAAGATCCCCTGGAGAAAGGAAATGGCAACCCACTTCAGTATTCTTACCTAGAAAATTCCATGGACAAAAGAGCCTGGCCAGGCTACAGTCCATGGGGTTGCAAAGAGTGGGACATAGCTAAGTGAGCGCGTGCGCACATGCGCGCACACACACACACATACACAAAACAATACATTGTGTGAAAATTCAAGCATAGTACTCTCCATGCCTGTAAATACTTACCATAACACTCTTAATAAAGCTGTATGACTTGGCAGTGATCTTACAAAACTGACACAATTGAAGGACTTCACTGACAGCAAGAAAATCCCAAATTTTAATTCTCATCAAGCATGAGTCATATTAATAAGCATATAAATTTTATATGATTTGAATTTAAAATAATTTTGGTAGAATTGAAAAAAATGGGTCCTTGAGAGAAGGGAAAATGTAGAATTATAAACTTGGAAAGAATCATTATTTTCAAATACATCAAAGGACATTTTTAAAAATTTTGCCAATGTGTATCATTCATTTTTATTATGAATCAATTTCATGGTCTCATAATAATTGTTTCATGCTCCCTTTCGGCCATTAGCTACTCACTAATGACTGTCAATGGTCATTATTATCCTATTGGAGAAAAATGTATCTCCTTTTTATAATTACTTGTTTCAGTTTATTAAAGAACATTTCTCCTTTTAAATTAGGATAGTTATTATGTGGAATATTTTTAAATGACATTGATTATCCAAATAAGGCACAGGTAAACATTTTGTAAATTTTAGTTAAGCATTTAGCCAAATACATGTTTATAAAACCATGTGTATTTTTTTTTTTACTTTATTTTGCTTTACAATACTGTATTGGTTTTGCCATACATTGACATGAATCTGCCACGGGTGTACATGAGATCCCAATCCTGAACCCCCTTCCCACCTCCCACCCCATATCATCTCTCTGTATCATCCGCATGCACCAGCCCCAAGCATCCTGTATCCTCTATCAAACATACACTGGCGATTCATTTCTTACCTGATAGTATACATGTATTTTTAAGTATACAGACTATATATTACAGTCTTTGTATATGAAGCAACTGGATTTCATGAAAGTATCATGTATTTAATGACTAGAAAGTTCCATCTGAACAGGTAAAATTATGAATTATAAACAAGTTGAGAAGAAGATATTCTTAAAATAGATAGTTTTAACTTTATTCAGTGACTGTCTAGGCAAAGAATAGTTGTGCACTTAGGAACTTGAATAGTTTCTGAGAAACCTCTTTAGGGACTTCCCTAGAGGTCTAGTGTTAAGACTCTGCACTTCCGCTTCAGGGGCATGGCTTCAGTCTATGATCAGGCAAATAAGATCCCATGCTGCTTAGTGTGGCCAAAACAACAACAATAGTAACAAAACAAACAAAAAATGAAATTCCTTTGTAAATTCTTACAGAACCTTTGTGAGGAATCATTGGCCTTAGTGGTCAAGAAAC
Organism: Litocranius walleri; assembly: GCA_006410535.1. Lineage (NCBI taxonomy): Eukaryota > Metazoa > Chordata > Mammalia > Artiodactyla > Bovidae > Litocranius > Litocranius walleri. Next base: position 2,403,179 of record SJYG01000385.1, read on the forward strand.
AAAACAGTGTTTTCGTCAACCTGGATTCTAATCCAAATTAGAGCACTGTATAATCTTCTATAGATTACCTGTATTATTTAATTGACTTCTCCAAGTCTCAGTTTTCTGGGATGAGACCAGGGATGGGACCCGGGGATGGGACCTTATAGCATTGGTGTTGAGAATATGAAAGAAACACATATGTACCACATAGCTTCACATATAATTCCTTCCATAGAGTAGTTACTATGATTAGTATCATAAATAATGATCTAAAACTTCTTCCTATATATTTGTATACATTTATTCCAATATGTTTAAAAATTTGTTTCAAGGAAGCTCTTGAAATATTAAACATGCTCTTACTTGCTTCATTTGCTAGATGTAAAATGTATGTTTTAGCCCAATCCCACTTGGATGATGAAAATTTATAAATTTATTCATCTATGTGTATCTTGTATTTTTATGTAAAAATACTCCATGTAGATACAGAGAGCTCTGGAATCCCCAGAAGTTAGCAGAAGGCATAGGGAGCTGGAGAAAGCATAGCAGACTAGCTCAAGCCATGTAGATGCTGAAGGAAATTCATTGGAAGGCAATTATATTACCTCTCATTTTGTTTTACTTTTTCATGCTGTCAGCCCTGGAAGTGTAAAGAGCTTCTAAATGGCTGGTGCTGGTAAGTAGTCAAATATTTAGAAGTCAAGGGTCTTTAATCACCTAAGTGCTTTACAATGAATACTGATGTGACAAAGGTTCATATTTAATTGATTCCAAAGTGACTTTATGCTAAGTAATGGTTCACTAAAGATTTTGAAAATGTAGCTACTTTCAATTAACAAGTATATATCTTCCTTTATGTCAGAGTTGTTACGAGACGTATCAGAGCAAGTCACCAGCCTATGGAGACTCTGTGGACAGAAGTGGTAAATATAAGCATGTCTGTGTGCCCTTGTGCACCTGAGGGAGGAAAGATGGAGGAGTAGTCACTTGCAGTTATTTTAAATTTGTCTTATAAATATACGTGAATTTCCTTTAAAGTTCTCTAAAGACCCAGCTAGAAGACCTGATCAAAACAGCATTTTGAGAAAGAATACAGGAGTAATCTAAGTTAACCAACTGCCCGTCCTGGATATACATATATTGTTGCAGTAAAATGAATCCCAACTTGGTTTGTGAAGCTCTCTAATTTTGCCAGAAGGCACATATATATTTCACATATTCATAAATATTTCTTCTACTATTAGAACTTTTTTATTATCGCAGAAGCTAATGTAAATCTAAGAAGCTCGATGAGCATTAATGTATAAAATTACCATACTCTCACATTGACTTATCACTGCAATCATTATTCTAACTAGAAGCATGCTAGAATAGTTTGAAAGCCAAAAGAAAGTAATCAATGATTTAAATCACTGGTCTGACTACCTGTTAGCAGAAACCATCAAGAGAAGTTGCTTTTTAAGAGAATCAGAACAGCTGGAGAGAAAGATAAGAGGAAAGAAATTTATGGTGAGAGCCTATTTTCACTGAACTCTTCTGCAAAGTTTAATAAAAAGAATGTTGTATTCTATAAAGACATTTTAATTCCACTTTCATAAAGGTGAAAGAGACACAATGACACTCCTTTAACACACACGGTGTGTGTTGAAAGTGTTAGTTCCTCAATCATGTCTGACTCTTTGCAACCCCATAGACTGGAGCCTACCAGGCTCCTCTATCCATGGAATTCTTCAGGCAAGAATACTGCATTGGGTAGCCATTCGCTTCCCCAGAGGATATTCCTGACCCAGGGATTAAACCCAGGTTTCCTGCATTATAGGCAGGTTCTTTACCATCTAAACTTGTATTTATGACAGCATTTTAAAAAGCAGAGACATTACTTTTCAGACAAAATTCTGTCTAGTCAAAGCTATAGTTTTTCCAGTAGTCATATATGGATGTAAGAGTTGGACTATAAAGAAAACTGAGCACCAAAGAATTGATGCTTTTGAACTGTGGCGCTGGAGAAGACTCTTGAGAGATCAAACTAGTCAATCCTAAAGGAAACCAATCCTGAATATTCCTTAGAAGAACTGATGCTGAACCTGAAGCTTTAATACTTTGGCTGCCTAATGCGAAGAACCAACTCATTGGAAAAGATCCTGATCCTGATATTGATAAAGATTAAGGCCAGGAGAAGAGGGTGTCAGAGGATGAGATGGTTGGATGGCCTCATTGACTCAATGGACATGAGTCTGAGCAAACTCCAGGAGATGGTGCAGTGAAGGACAGAGAAGTCTGGTGTGCTGCAGCCCATGGGGTAGCAAAGAGTCGAACACGACTGAGCAACTGAACAAGTTCAGCCAGTATTGCCAAGAAATTATCCAGACAGGTGATGTGTTGAGAGATTTAAATTTCTTGAATAATGATGGATTTAAATGATCTCAAATCATATACCTGCTGTTTCTCATCTAAGTATTACTTCTATATTTACATTAAGGAAATTTCTCCTCACCTCTCACACACATGTAAACCAAACAGACATAAGAACATGTATGTACACCCCAGAAGCACATTACCATAGCTACAAAGTTTGGTTTTGCTGTTTACCTATGAGTACAATAGCTTTTGAAATGCATTGTTCTAAAAAACATAATGCATGATACCAAGATGGCAATCATATTTTGAGGATCAATTGCATTTAAAAAAGTGCTCACTTTCTTTAGTTTCATTAAATTTTCTAACTATACAGAAAAAAAAAAGTACATTACAATTGAATCAATTTCTCTGTTAGGATAAATGTTATTTCATTCAATTAAATATATGAATTTCATACACTTAAAATGTACTTCACTTATGGGGTCTATGTTCCAAGACACTCAGGGGATGCATGAAATTTAGGATAGTACTGACTGGCCCCTATAGATGCTATGTTTTTTCCTAGACATACATACCTATGATAAAGTTTGTTTTATGTGCTAGGCACATTAAGAGATTAGTAAAAATATATAATAAAATAGAACAGTTATAACAATATACTTTAATGAAGGTGGTTTGTCTCTCATTGTACAAATTTGATGCCTGTTCCATCTTAACTAAGTACATATCACACACTGTGACCATAACTTTTGAAGTATGACAGCAAAACTTGAATAAACTTCTTTTTCTTTCTTCACAATTTCACAAATGAAAGATTTGTCCTGTACTGTGCATTTTAGAAACCTCACCACACAGTTATTTTTTTCCTTTATTAATTTGAGAACTTGAAGCTTTTCACTTAAAGAAAACACTGTACAGCTTCTCTTTGGCATATACAAATTGCCAGCATCATCCTCTTGTGTTCTGGGCCATTATTAAGGAAAATAAGGATGACCTGAACACAAGAACTGCAACAACATGGCAGGTATCCAATAACCCAGATAGCCATTGAGTGACTAATGGGCAGAAAATGCTGGGCAAAGGGATGATTTATGTCCCAACTATGACTAAACAGGACAGAGAGAGATTTCATCATGTTGCTCAGAATGACTGCAATTTAAAACTTACGAATTGTGTTTTTCTGGAATTTTCTATGTCATATTTTTCAGACCACAGTTATCCATGAGTAACTAAAACCAGGAAAAGCGAAATCACAGATAAGGAGGGACTACTGTTTTTTCAGTGCTGCACAAGGTGCTGCATAAAGATCTCAGCCTTTAAGAGCCCCAAACTTGTTGTGAAGAAAATTTAGCACAGTAAGTAAAGCAAAATAGAAGCTATAATATTCAGGCACCAAAATAATTGCAAATGCCTTATAATTAGAAATAAGAAAGGGTGAGTATGCTATTTCTTTAAAAACTATGATGAAAACCTACCATATGATCCAGCAATCCCATTACAGAGCATGTACCCTGAGAAAAACACAATTCAAAAAGACCCACGTACCCCAATATTCACTGAAGCACTTTTTTACAGTAGCCAGGACATGTAAGCAACCTAGATGTCCACTGACAGATGGATGGATAAAGTTGTAGTCCATATATACAATGAAATATTACTCAACTATAAAAAGGAATGAATTTCAGTTAGTTGTAGTCAGGTTGAAAAACCTAGAGTCTGTTACACAGAGTAAAGTAAGTCAGAGAAAAACATTATATATTAAATTATATATATGGAACCTAGAAAATGGTGCTGATACACCTATCTGCAGGAAAGGAATGGCAATACAGGCATTGAGAATGGACTTGTGGACACAGCGGGGGAAAAGAGTGGGATGGATTGTAAAGCAGTATTGACATGTATACACTATCATATGTAAAATTGATAGCTAGCGGGAAGCTGCTGTACAATACAGGGAACCCAGTCTGGTGCTCTGTGATGACCTGGAGACCTAGAGGGGTGGGATGGTTGGGGGAGGCTTAAGATGGAGGGAATATATATGTATGTATATGTGTGTGTGTGTGTATATATATATATATATATATATATATATAGTTATGACTGATTTGCATTCTTGTGTGGCAGAAACCAACACAACATCATAAAACAATTATTCCCCAATTTAAAAATAAAATTTTTTGAAAGAGAAGTCTTTAAGAAAAGGGCTGAGTTCAAACAGTTAAGAGGTCAGAAAGAAAAGATGACATACTTCCATTTCTTAAAATCACTATTTGTAAGACATTTTCCATTTTCCCATCAAACTTACATTCACAATATCAGTATAAACTAGAAACAATATACCCTTGACCTTTGAAAGAGCTACACTAGAGAATTCTCTAATTTTCAGTTCACAAATGCTGCACTATCATAAAAATTTCCCCATAAAATAAAGTAAAATTGATTAAATATTTTAAGTTGTCCCTTCTGATCCTTAATAAGATTTATTATTTAAGAGAAAGCTCTAACAGACACTGCTAGGGCAAAAAGAGTGATTAGACTCTTCTCAGCATAAAAAGAAGGGGACACAGTGATGTCAGTGAGATGACAAACAGTAAGCCTTGGGTGGGGGTGACTGACAGTTCAGGAATATCTCTGCTTCCTGGGGGTTTACTACACAATCCAAGGTGGGGAAACTTTTGTGCACCCCTGAATCACGTCTAAAGCTTTTTAAAAATACAAATGCTGTGCTTCTCTCCTGTATAATTTGAGGAAGACCAAGGCATCTGCATTTTCGAGTTTCCTGTAGGATACTGATGTTTACCTTCTATTAGAAACACCTACTAGAAAAGTTGCCAGCCCAAAATGTCTCATTAGGTCACATTAAAAATCTATGAGTAAATTAACTCTACTCCTAACATGTCCAAATTTCCTCCTGTAAAGATTTCTAAAAAACACAGAGAAGTTTTAATGTCTGCATTGATAGTAACTTGGTTATCAAAATAAGGGCAACAAAAAAATCAAATGCTAACCAGAGAAGATGAGTATACAGAAAATGCCAGAAACCTTGGAGTTATAATATCTTGGTGGAAAACATTATTTCCATCTTTAAAAATTATTTTGGGTATACTATGATGCAGTGTTTCACAAAAAGGTCTTTTAGAGAGATAATGAAGCTTTATATTTTAATTTATTCATCATCTGTAATGATAGAGTGAACAAAACCTGCTTATGGAAGAGCCTTCCAAATGAATAATTTGGGGAAAATTGTAAGTTTGTTTCTTTAAGCGCTAACCTCTTTTAAGGACCAAATTGTTGCTCCTTACATAATATTATAGAAATTGACCTGTTAAATGCCCAGCTTCTGCCAATCTTAATGACACTCATTTTCCCTCTATGTTTACCCTCCAGAAAATTGCTTTATAAAAAATATACTGCTGAGTCTCTGAAAAATGAAAATCTTTTTCATTGAAAATATTGGTGAAAGAAACTTCCCCAAAAGCCATAAATTTTACTCAAAAATAAGAGATATATTTTCTTGGAAGGAAATATTGAATATTTAAATATGTCAATGCTTTAAATATTAATGGATGACATTAATAAAAATTCACAAACATCTCAAGTGTATCTTTATTAATTGAAATATCAGTTTCCTATGGCTGCTGGAATAACTTACCCATTGATAGTTTAAAAGAATATTTATTTATTCTCATGCTTTCTGGAGGTAGTAGTTCAAAATCAGTTCCCTGCACTGAAATCAAGGTGTAGGCAAGGCCATACTCCCTTGGGAGGCCCTAGGGGAGAATCCTTTTCCTTGTGTTTCCAGCTTGTAGACCTGCATTCTTTGTCTTCCTTGTTTCATGGTCCCTTGCTCCATCTTCAAGGCCAGTAGATAGAATCTTCAAATCTCTTTTTGCTCCATCTTCACATGGCTTTCTTCTTTGTTTCCCACTTAAGAAGACCTTCATGATTACATCTAAGACTTGTCTAGATAACCCTGGAAATTTTCCCATTAAAAAGGCCTTAATTTAGTTACATCTTGTAAGAACTCTTTTTCCATGTAAGATAACATTCATTGGTTATAGGGATTAGGACTTTGATACCTTTGAGAGTCATAATTCAGCCTACCATAATTGTTACTTACTTACTGGAAGTATAAACAAGTAATAGCAGGTGAAAAAACTTTGAAAAAGGAGAGTAATGAGGGGGAAATTGTCTTACTAGATATTAAATTATAACTTAAACCTACAGTAATTACAGGAAAAAAGGCACCAGTACAAGTATCCCTGGTGGCTCAGAGGTTAAAGCGCCTGCCTCCAATGCGGGAGACCCAGGTTCGATCCCTGGGTCAGGAAGATCCCCTGGAGAAGGAAATGGTAACCCACTCCAGTATTCTTGCCTGGAAAATCCCATGGACGTAGAAGCCTGGTAGGCTACAGTCCATGGGGTCGCAAAGAGTCGGACACGACTGAGCGACTTCACTTTCACTTTCACAGGTATCCAGCTAGCCTTCTCATATACATAAGAACAGAATATGTGATAAAACATCACAAGCCAATGAGAAGGAAATGGATTATTTAGAAAATATAGTTATTTTTCTTTAAAAAGAAAAGACAAATTAGAATACATTATGTGACATAGAGCCCCAGGATAGAAGGCCTAACAAGTTAAAATCATAAATAAAAATACTTTAAATATCAAATGTCAAATACATTTGAGAAAATAATAGATATTAAGCTGATCTTGTCATAGGTAAGGATCTTCTAAATATGAAGAAAAAGAACATAAAAGTAAAGTTCAGTCAACTTGAGTATCTAAAAATTTTAAAGCATATGTATCAAAAATATAAACAAAATTAAATATCAAGCAAGAAATTTGAAAAACATCTGCAGTATTAATGTGAACAATGTTTAATATTCTTAACATAAAACTGGTCATATTAATGAGAAAAACATAGAGTCAAAATGGAAGAATGAATAAAAGCCCGTATCTAGAAGAGATATCAATGTCTAATAAACATGGAAACTAGATTATTCCTGAGTAATCAAATAAATGCAAGTTAAAATAAGGAAATGCTATTTGTTACCTGTAAAACTGCATAATTTATGAAGATTAACATTCAGTGCTTCTCACAGTATGTAAAACAGGTGTTCTCAAACACCATCCCAAAATACAAATTGTTATAATCTCAATGGGAAGAAATTTAGCACAAAGGTTTGAATAGGGACTTAAGTACAATGCTTCTTAAAATAGTTTTTTAAAAGTGAAAAGATGTATAATGAAACAAAAGTGAACAAATAGGCCAGTGTGATTCATGTGATCAAATAAGACATAAACATTAAAAACTTATAAGCATCCCCTATTTTAATCCCTGGAAAGTATCCAGTGTAAAATGCTAGGTTATTAAAGCAGAATGCAAAATTGGATATACACATATTCAAGCATGCTTCCCAGGTGGCTCAGTGGTAAGGAATCTGCCTGCCAAGCAGAAGACAAAGGTTTGGTCCCTGGGTCAGGAAAACTCCCTGGAGAAGGAAATGACAGCCCACTCCAGTGGGCTGAAGAATCCCATGGACAGAGAAGCCTGGCGGGGTCGCAGAGTCAGACACAACTGAGGGACTAAACAGCAGCAAACATTTTCAAACACAGACACACACTGTATATGGTTCTCAGAATATTACTGGGAAAATCTTACATGGACAAGCAAATCGAATCAGGCAGTAACTAAAATTTAATAAACTGTGATCCTGGCTACGCAGAAGCAGAGACCTGGGGGATAAAGGGAGTCTCTTTAGATGGGATGCCTCTGTGAGGTGGGTACATCTAACCTGGGACAAGAAGGAAGGAAGGAAGGACCCAGCAAAGAGCCTATTAGAGCATTCTGGACTGAGGGACCAGCCTCTGCAAAGGCTCTGTGAAAGGAAAAGCAAACGTGAAAATCGCTCAGTTGAGTCGTGTCTGCTCTTTGCGATCCCAAGGCCTGCACATGGAATTCTCCAGGCCAGAATACTGGAGTGGGTAGCCTTTCCCTTCTCCAGGGGATCTTCCCAACACAGAGATTGAAACCAGATCTCCTGCACTGCAGACAGATTCTTTACCAGCTGAGCTACCAGAGAGGCCTATGAAAGGGAAAGAGCTTAGCAATTTCAAAGCTCTGAAAAAAGAGGCTAGTAGGGTTGGGAGGCAGAGGATAAGAGGGCAAAGAGGCGTGAGCCGCGGTTGACAGTGAAAATAAGTGCTCAGGTGGTAGCCACAGTGGTGCTTATACCAAATATTCATGTCTCCAGTTATTTGTTTATTTAACATGCCATGTTGTTGGTTGTTTTTCAGTCCCTAAGTCATGTCTGACTCTTTGCAACCCATGAACGGCAGCATTCAGTCCAGGCTTCCCTGTCTTTTACCATGTCCTGGAGTTTGCTCAAACTCATGTCTATTGAATCGGTCATGCCCTCTAATCATCTCATCCTCTGTTACCCCCTTCTCCTGCCCTCAATCTTTACAGTATCAGGGTATTTTCCCAATAAGTCAGCTATTTACATCCGATGGTCAGAGTATTGGAGCTTCAACTTCAGCATCAGTCCTTGTAAATATATGTATCTTTGTAAATATATGGATTCAACTACAAATTATGATTAAATAATAGTTCCAGCCTAGTTTTTTAAAATCTCATTTAATCACTATTATTTCCCTTTTTATAAGTAAGGAAACAAGCTTTGAGAATACCTTGGCTAAGTTCACAAAATGTGAGGCAGAGTGGGATTTGAACCAGGGCCACTGCACTCAGAGCCTGCAGTCTTAACCATCCATTTATATTGCTTCTCCAGAACATTATTCATTAGCACATAATTTACAAATTGTGAATTCTTGATAAAAAGGGATAAGTACTCATCTTCACACAGTCATTTACTAATTAATTATGTAATCTCAAACTACATGTCTCTAGGCCTCACTTTTTTCACCTCTAAAATAAGGCTGATTACACAAGCCTCCCTACTTTGTAAGAAACTGGTAATAGACAAATCGATTTAAATTTTCTTCATAAACTGTGTATGTAGGACACTATGATATTTCTCTAAGTGAAACCAGATCTACTCAGCATCCAGTCACAGAAAAAGTTCACAGATGAAACAACATGCATGATTAATATCAAAATTCAGGAAATAAGTTAGCATTAATAACTCTAAAACTTGCTTCAAATTACAAAGCTCCATTAAATCAATTGTAACATTTCTGTTATTACCACATTATATGACCATAATGAAGATAATAAATACCTGGCATTTACAGCATTTCTTTCATCTAAATATTCCCATAGAGCTCAATCAACTTTATGTGCAAATTCATTATGAGCTCTATGCAGGTGAGACAGAGCAGGCAGTGTAAATCACGCTAACAATGATGTGGATCTCTCAATCACGCTAACAATGATGTGGATCTCTCTTTCCATCAGCTCCTTTTATCCAGGTTTTCTAATTGGGGCAAGAACAAGAGCCACATGCTTTTAAAAATAATGAAAATGGAAGGTAATTCCAAGAAGCCTCTTATCAATGGCCCACAGTCTAGCAAAAGGACTTGGAAAATAGGGGTAATAACTTGATCATATACTTATCATCATTTGCATTTAAATGCTTAAGGTGAGGCTATACTTTAAGAATGGCCAGCTTTATAAATCATCTGAATATGAGAGCAAAATGCAGGACCTTTCTTTATGACAGAGTATGGCTCTGCTGGTATAGGTATGTCTCCTGGCACTTTCCCAAACAACAAGAATCATATGCTCCTCTCTCATGCCTTCATGGTTTTATATCTCAAAGAGCAGAGTCCAATTTTCACCTCTTAATCTCAGTAAAATGTTAAATAAACCCCAGTAACAGTCAATAACCACTTAATAACGTTGGTAGGCACCCAATGTGTTGCGCTGTGCTGCCCAGTGTTAGCAGCCACTGAGCACAAGTGACTATTGAGCACTTGAACACAGCTATGAGACTGAGAAACTAGATTTTTTTTTATTTGATTTGATTTTAATGAATATAAAGTTAAACTTTGAAATTTCTAAAATTTTAATTAAGTTTAGAATAACCTGGCACCCCACTCCAGTACTCTTGCCTGGAAAATCCCATGGATGGAGGAGCCTGGTAGGTTGCAGTCCATGGGGTCGCTATGAGTCGGACACAACTGAGCGACTTCACTTTCACTTTTCACTTTCATGCATTGGAGAAGGAAATGGCAACCCACTCCAGCGTTCTTGCCTGGAGAATCCCAGGGACAGGGGAGCCTGGTGGGCTGTCATCTATGGGGTCACACAGAGGTCAGATACGACTGAAGCAACTTAGCAGCAGCAGCAGCAGCAGCAGCAGGATGAGTTGAAATGAAAATGTTTTAGATACATTGGATTAAATAAAATGTTCTTTACAACTGTTTCAATGTATTTTTATTGTGATTATTAGAAAAAAAATTTTAAGTATCAGTGAAATCTACACTTTGTTTCTATTAGACAACTGTTCTGGGGATTTGAATATCTATTTGTATCTCTCTGCACTTCCCCTTCGGAGAAGGCAATGGCAGCCCACTGCAGTACTTTTGCCTGGAAAATCCCATGGATGGAGGAGCCTGGTGGGCTGCAGTCCATGGGGTCGCAAAGAGTCGGACACAACTGAGTGACTTCACTTTCACTTTTCACTTTCATGCATTGGAGAGGGAAACGGCAACCCACTCCAGTGTTCTTGCCTGGAGAATCCCAGGGACGGGGGCGCCTGGTGGGCTGCCGTCTATGGGGCCACACCCAGTCAAACACGACTGAAGCGACTTAGCAGTAGTAGCAGTAGCACTTCCTCTTAATGGCAGGAGTCACTGAAATAATTCAAGGAGCTCTTAACTCAGCTGAATGAAAAAGCACAAAATATTTCTAACGTTGACTTCAAGAGAAGAATGCAGTCCAAGACTTTCACTATTGCCCCACTTTTTAAGCACAATTAAGTCCATCCTTCAGCTGCTGGACCTTGACTTCCATCTCTTGGCTTTTTCCCAGCCTCCATTGACTTCCTCAGCTACCCCCCTAGCATTTCACATTTCTAACTCTTTGCTCATGAGTTCTGATAACCCACTTTCAAGAACACCATTGAACGTCCCATGGAAACTATGGTAAACCTTTTTTAATTCTTTCCAAGTTCCCAAACCCTTATCTACATCGACAGTTTGAGAGAAATTTAAAGCCAGTGGTTCCCTTAGCTCCCTTCCTTTCAAACTTAATCATCCAACCCTTTACTGTATTTTCTTTCCATTTGTTCTGCCTCATTCCAAATCCAATAGCTTCCTCTTTACCCATATTTTTGACTGAATCTCTTAAGTAGCTAATCAGCCATCTCCTTTCAGCCTCTCATAACTTCCACTTCTTCTCATCATTGATTACCTCTCCTCCATCCCCTTCAGACTGATGAGCCCCAACCCCTCTGGTCTGAGAACAGGGAAAGTGACCTAAGCAGGAGGCTTTTGTGGCTTCTCTGGGTCCGATCGCATATACAGGCTGCCTAGAGAATCCCATATCCCCACCTTCTAGTTTAAGGGTTACTCTAGTCAGTAGTACTGTTGAGTAAAAAAGTAAGTGACCTGGTTCACAATTATTTAATACATGATGTCTAACCTAATACTGATTTGGACCCAAATCAGAGTAAGATTGACAAGCCAAGTCTGCAATACCAGATCATCTCAGGATACCAGCTTGGATTTGTGTGCTTTTGCAGAACTCCAGATCCCTTCCTCCTTTGTTCTCTCTTTACTCCATCCAAGCTTGCTACTCAGGACTTCCTCCAGGTTCTTGCCCTGGAGCCAGATCAGGCCACACTTATTATCATTATCATGTCATCATAATATGGGGAGTGGCTGGCACCCAGTCTCCCTTGTTTCACCCCTTTTTAGTCCTTCCTTGGAGATAAAACCCTAGCTAGTTGGTTCCCCTCCAAATGTGTGCACACCATATGTGACCAAAAGCACTGTGATCAAAACTGCTTAAGAGCCAAATATCCTTTTCCGGCAGAGCTCTCTGATGCCCACTGATATTAAATTGACCTATCTATTTTCCACTGCTCTTATCTTTTGGTCTGTTCTCTGGCAGAGACTTACTTTCATTTGCTTCTATCTACTTATTTCTACAATATGATTAGAATTTATTTTGTGTGCAGCTTATTATTCCCTGTGATGATTCTTTCATTCTTCCCCTGCCCCTACAAACACATTCAAAGCATATTCCAAGAATCAGTCCTCTTTCTTTTCCTCTGCAAGCTCCTATTTCATCCCTCCCCTCTTAGGAACTCCACAACATCTTGCAGTATGAGTGCTACCCTCCACCCACCGCCTCCCCGCCATTTCCTCCAGGAAATTACATTTTTAGATCATTAACACCTGCCTGATTAGCAGAATCGAATCTTCACATTCTTCATCTACTCATTCTGTCTGCTTTTCATAACTCCCTCTCCTAGCTTCCCTGAGAGGGTATTTTCCTGGTTGCATGATTGGACTTGGTCAACATCTTTTCTTCAGCCAGACTCCCCATGAGTATCTGTAAGGATTTGAGCCTCTATGCTTTCCTCTGTGACTTAATTATGACTTTGTAATTGTTGTTCAGTCACTCAGTCGTGTCCCACTCTGTGACCCCATGGACTGCAGCACGCCAGACTTCTCTATTTTATACTATCTCCCAGACTTAGGTCAAACTCATGTCCGTTGAGTCAATGATGCCATCTAACCATTTCATCCTCTGTTTCCCCCTTCTCCTGTTGCCTTCAATCTTTCCCAGCATCAGGATCTTTTCCAATAAATCAGCTCTTCACATCAGGTGGCCAAATTATTGGAGCTTCAGCTTCAGCATCAGTCCTTCCAATGAATATTCAGGGTTGATTTCCTTTAGGATTGACTGATTTGATTTCCTTGCAGTCCAATGGATTCTCAAAAGTCATCTCCAACACCACAGTTCAAAAGCATCAATTCTTCGGCACTCAGCCTTCTTTATGGTCCGACTCTCACATCCATACATGACTACTGGATAAACCATAGCTTTGACTATATGAAACTTTGTTGACAAAGTAATGCCTCTGCTTTTTACTATGCTGTCTAGGTTGGTCATAGCTTTTCTTCCAAGGAGCAGGCATCTTTAAACTTCATGCCTACAGTGACTTTCTGCAGTGATTTTGGAGACCAAGAAAATAAAGTCTGACTCTGTAGTGCTTAGTCACTCAGTCATGTCCAGCTCTTTGGGACCCTATGGACTGTAGCCCACCAGGATCCTCTGTCCGTGGAGATTCTCCAGGTAAGAATACTAGAGTGGGTTGCCATGCCTTTCCCCAGGGGATCCTCTCAACCCAGGGATTCAACCCAGGTCTCCTGCACTGCAGGCAGATTCTTTACTATCTGAGCCACCAGAGAAGCCCAAGAATACTAGAGTGAGTAGTCTATCCTTTCTCCAGGTGAACTTCTGAAGTAATGATTCTCAAATAAGTTCTCCATTCTTGTTTCAGACCATGCATCTTTAATCCCCATGGGATACCACTTCATGGATAACCTATAGACATTTGACATTTAACATATGCACCACTAAAGACACCATCTTTCTCCAGTAGTTCTTCCTCTTTACCTCCAAGTTTCCTCTATTATATTTTTTATCTCAATAAATATAATCACTATCCCCCCCAGTATTTCAAGCTCAAAACTTCGTAGACATCTTTAAGTACCTTATTTTTCTGTTAAAATATATTCTATCTCAATCCCATCAAAGAGGTATCAAATCCTGTGGGTTTGTCCTTGAAGCATTTCTCACCATCAGTCCTTCCATCTAGTCTCCTTGTCATTGCCTGAGGTTCAGTCATTATTAAAGTTTGTCAGGAGCATTCCAACAGTTTTCTAAGTCTTTTTTCCTCTTCTGTTTTGTCACCAAACTCCAAAGCCTCTCCATGTCATATCAAGCCCCTTCTCAAAACATTCAGTGGCCCCTACCTGCACATCAAATCAAATATCCTTTATGAACTGGTTGTAACGAATTTTCCATATTACATCTTATATGCCAACCCCAGTTGTAACTGATGCTGGGGTCACACATATGATTCACTGAATCACAAATATCTCCTATAATTTCCTGACTCTGTACCTTTACCATGATGTCTCCTGATCCTTCAATACTCTGACCTCATTTTCCCCTTTTGAACTTGTACAGTCTTTAGGCAGTGCTGAAGGTAGGTAGAGGTGTCAGGTAGAGGTATCAAGTCTATTAGGGATACCTTCAGAAAAAAAAAAAACCTCTCCCTCCTCTATTTACTATTGCACTTTCTACATTGACTCTAATTCTTACCATAGACTGCAGTGCTTCTTCTCTTGTTATGGTTTCTTCACTGAATTGTGAGTCACTAGAAGCAGAAATTATGCCTCAATCTACTGCATTTCTGGAGAAGGCAATGGCACCCCACTCCAGTACTCTTGCCTGGAAAATCCCATGGCTGGAGGAGCCTGGCGGGCTGCAGTCCATGGGGTCGCTGAGAGTCGGGCACGACTGAGTGATTTCACTTTCCCTTTTCACTTTCATGCATTGGAGAAGGAAATGGCAGCCCACTCCAGTGTTCTTGCCTGGAGAATCCCCGGGATGCGGGAGCCTGGTGGGCTGCCGTCTATGGGGCCGCACAGAGTCGGACACGACTGAAGCGACTCAGCAGCAGCAGCAGCAGCTACTGCATTTCTCTTATCCTTTTCAGAGTACATAGATACACAAAAAGTTTTACTCAGTTGTTGAAATAGAAGAACTTACATTGTAACAAAAGACAACCTTCCCTTAGAGATTATAAAATTCTAAAAAGAGCTCTAATATCTGTCATACTGGTCAGGTGTCTTTCTTTAAGGCTAAACAGACACTCAGGAATCCTGAGAACAGCATAGCTCTTAGAGATTAAAACTGCTTTCCATTGAAGGAAACTTCAGTCAGTCCACATCCACAAGGTCTGCAATTGTGGATTCAAAAATAATTTTTTTTAATTCCAGAAAGTTCCAAAAAGCAAAACTTAAATTTGCTATGCAGTGGTAATTATTTACATAGTATTTACATTGTATTCAAAACTATTTACATAGCATTTACACTGTATTAGGTACTATAAGTAATCTAGAGAAGAATAGAGGAAGATGTTCCTAGGTTATATGCAAATACTATGCCATTTTATATAACGGAATTGAGAATCTCAGATTTTTATATCTGCAGGGGTTCTTGAAACCAATTCCCAGGGACACTGAGGGATGAATGTATTTAGCTTTTCCCTTCCCAATTCTTTCTATTCTTTTAAGAAATGAAATTGTATAAAATTTCCAAAAATAAGACTGAAAAATGAAAATCTGTATGCTTTTACAGCTGAACTCACAGGGGTTACCCTTCAGATAATTACTTATTTTCTTTCATATTTTATTCTGTTATATACTCATTTAGTTAATAAATATCTACTAAATATACTGTATGAAATGAGTTATACTCAACATTTTGATGAAAAGACAATTATAGACTCGAGTGAGTTACTAAGGAAGCTTCCTGGAACCAAGCCTTGGAGGAAGGATCTTCCATGAGCAGAAACATGATAGATGGGGAAAACATAGATTTTTCCAAGTTGGAAGAAGGAAAAAGAAACAGCGAACAAAGGTGCGTGAACAACTATGACATATATTATTGAGGAGTGGAGACAATAAAGATGAGCAGTCTAACTAGAAGAGATGGTTTATCCTGGAATCAGAATTTTCAAAATGTATTAGTCATTCACTCCTTCCAATAAAATCAGACAAAAGAGCACAATATGTAAAACAAATACCAACTGCAAATTTTTACTTGCCATGGGCACTTGCAATCTGCTTCTACAAGGATCAACCGTACGCTGCTGCAGCTGCTGAGCTTCAATACCCCTGAAGGGAGTTCTGGGTGGAGATCAGGAATGAGGCTCTCTCTGCTCTGGGAAAACTGACAGGTCTTCAGATAGTTAGATATTTTCAGGAACTGATTTTATGAACCCAATCCCTGTATCCCCTCATATCTAGACAAGCACTTAATCTCTTCATGATGACATCAGCTCCTGGTGAATAGCAGAAAGCTTTGGCAAAGATACGTGCTTGATTGCATGAACTACCCCTTCACCAAAATCATGTACATACTGACCTTCCCCCTTTCCTCTTTGGAGCAGTTTCTCAGAGCTGTCTGAGGTGCTGTCTCCCAGGCTGCAGTCCTCCTCTTGCCCCCAAATAAAACTTAACTTGCAACTCTCACATTGTGCAATTTTGTTGTTGTTGTTGACAAAAACAAAACTACTACAGTACAAAGAGGAGGAAAGTGAAAGATTGGAGGTTGCCTAGTGAGTTGCCCTTTAACAACACCCTCCCCAGAGCCCCAGAGTTCCCTCCCCGGAGCTCCTCTGAGTAAATTACTAGCCAAGTGAAACATAAAACAAGATCACATAGATAGAATGGGACCAAATTATGAAGCATCATGTTACCTGACCTCAATGCACACATTAATTGAGGCTTTTTTCTCAACAGTTCATAGTCCACTGCACATGTAGGGCCTTTGTCATTTGTAAGCCAGATAAGTCACTTTTTATGCCCACATGTTGATTCTACACTTGGCACATGACTAGTACCCAAAAAGATTTTTGAAATTTAGAAATGCCAGCCTCCACTGAAATAAGTGATGTCTTCCCAAAGAGTTTGTCAATAGTTCTCTGCAATCCAGTTTATCCCCACCCATTTCCAGCAGAAAATGCAGCTTTGAACATAAATGCACTAAGTCAGGCTAAACTAGACTTAACAGAAGATTTCACTGTGACTCGGTCTAGATCAGAGGTTAAGAATGCATATCCAAAGGCTTCATGATGATTCTTAAAAAAGAACCATCCCAAAACACACTTCCTTCTCATTGCCTTAATTATAATTCACAACTTTCCTTAAGGTGCAGAGCCTTGTGCTGGCTATTTTTCAGATCTCAGAGGAAATACAGACCCTTTATTTAGAGTGAGCAATACTATAAAGGCACAATGTGGTCCAAAGTTTAGCCAAAATCTCATCACATGCAAATACCTTCGTGCATGAAAAAGACATCTGGGAATGGGTTGAAAGGATGACAATGGGCTGTTTTCTATTATGTTCTTGTAACCTGTTGGGCCATAGACATACATATACTTGTGTTTTTTTAACTTGGGGATAATACAAGTAGAGAAGCATCATGATTAAGGGAGCATTAATGCATATGGACAGGGCCACTTAAAAACCACAAATTCTGTATTTTATCCAAGTAGAATCACAGAAAAACCTCTTGGGTTTATAGGATACTGGAAAATAAAAGAAGCATTTTTTTTAATTTAAGATATATTTTTAATTGCCATCATTTTTAAGATCCTTGACACTTCCCCTAAATAGCTGTTTCTCTCCTATAGGTTCCTTTCATGTAATAAGAAAAAGAAAATACTATACAGTAAAATGATAGTTCTATTTCTTTCCTCTTTTTATCTTTTGCTTTATATCTAATTGCCAGTTAGATTTATCGGACTATATAGCTCATAAGCCCCTAACTTTTGATTTCTAATAAATCTAATTATTCTCTAGAAAAAAGAACTTATTC
>SJYG01000386.1:0-13513 GCA_006410535.1 Litocranius walleri
CGTGCTGCCGGGCAACAAGGTCTGCGTGCCACACCAAGAGGCCAAGCACGGCAACTAGGACCTGACTCGGGCAGATGAGCAAATACATGTCAAAGGAAGTGCCACCAAAATAACAATAGTAAAATTTTTTTAAAAAATAACTTTGATTCAAAGATGGTGATTCAAAGTGAGAACTCTGATGATCCTATCACCATTATTCTCTAGGCTGGGGAAGGGAGGAAAGAGGGGTGAAATAAATATAAAAACTTTATCAGCAAAGGTGTAATGAATTGCCCTCTTTGTTACACAGGTCCTGATTCAGACAAAAGCGAAAATAAGGTTATATTTGATGCCTCTGGTAACATCTGTTCCCTTCTTGGTGTCTTGGGACAAACATGCTGCGGCTGCATGCGGAGGAGGAGGTGATTGGAAGAGAAGGACAAAGACAGACGAGTGAGAGCAAAATTTCAAACAAGCGGGGATGGTGTAGGAGTCTTTTGACTGAAACAAGAGTCAGCTCCACTTACAGCTGAACTCAGGCTGGAAGCCTCCCTGGCCTGCATCTCTGCGACGTCCCCGCCACAGCGCAGCTGCCTGGGCCGCCCCAGCTGCAGGGTCAGCAGCGCGGAGGCGCCGGGCGTGGGGGCAGGTCACAGACCCCGCCAGTCCCGTCCAGAGGAGAAGGCGGGCGATCCTCTTCACTCTCCTAAGGAGGCATGTTCCCTGGACCTCTTCCAGAACTGCCAGAGAAGGAAATTCTAATACAGGCACGACGGTTGCGCCTCATCACGGATTAAGCATGCGTGTTTGCCAGTCTCTCAGTCATGTTTGACTCTGAGAACCCATGGACTGCGGCCCGCCAGGCTCCTCTGTCCGTGGGACTCTCCAGGCAAGGACACTGCAGTGGGCTGCCATGCCCTCCTCCCCGGGATCTTCCCGACCCAGGGATGGAGCCCCATCTCCTGCGCTGGCAGGCAGACTCTTCACTGCCGAGCTACCCAGGAAACCTTCATGGACTAAGGCAAAGAGCTCCTCTCTGGGTCCAGAAAGATCAAGAAGCGTTAACAGGGGAACACAGCACCCAGGCTCTCCAGTCTGGGCCTGTCCTGTCCACACAAAGGTGCCCCGCCGCTGAAAACTTTCCAAGCCCCAAGGTCAACTCAAAGCGAGAAATGACAAACATATGAAACCTTAGTTACAACACGGTTTCTGTTTTGGGGAGGAAAGGAGTGAAACTGAGCAGGCATGGTGAAAGTAGGAAACTTGCGCTGGACGGGAAGGCCACAGAGGGCCACGTGCAAAGCGCCGTCTACACGCGAAGTGGAGAACGCGGCTCCGACCTCGGGGCCGGCCTGGTCTCCCGGGAGAAGGTGACGCGGGAGGCAACGGCGGGCGCTTGGCACCGTCTTAGGCTGGCTCCCACTGGTCGGCGGGGCTAAAGGCGTCTGGCCAGAGTCTGGAGCAACTTTCATCTCCTGGACCAAGCGGGCAGGTCGCTACCCAGGTCACTGGCTCCTTCCCCAGGACAGGCTCTCACAGGGTCGGCGCTGCTGCCCACACAGACGGAGGCTGCGCCCCCACACACTGCCTGAAGGCAAGAGCAGCGGTGACGCGACAGGTCAGTGGGAACAAGCCTCCAGGACTGGGCTACTCAAGGGCTTTTCACAGAACTTATTTTATAGCAAATGCATATGGCAAAATTAGGAAATTATCTACTCATCATTTTCTGTAACAAAGTAACGGAATAAGCAAATAAATACAAGTAAATTATATGGAAGACCATGGTATTCCCTCATTTTCATTAAAAATATATTTTTAATTGGAGTGTAACTGGTTTACAATGTTGTGTTTATCTCTGCTGTACAACATGAACCAACTATACACACGCATACACCCCCTCCTCTTGGGGCTCCCGCCCTGTCGGCCATCACAGGCCCCGAGCTGAGCTCCCTCTGCTAGCCGTTATTCTACACATTGTAGCCTCCCTGGTGGCTCAGCTGGTAACAAATCCGCCTGCAATGCAGGAGACCCGGGTTCGATCCCTGGGTTGGGAAGATCCCCTGGAGAAGGGAATAGCAGCCCTCTCCAGTATTCTGGCCTGGAGAATCCCATGGATTGCATAGTTCATGGGGTCCCGAAGAGTCGGACACGACTGGGTGACTCTGACTTTCACTAGTGTGTGTACGTCACCCGTGTATATGTCGCCGTCACTGGTGTGTACGTCGCCCGTGTACATGTCACCGTCACTGGTGTGCACGTCACCCGCGTATATGTCACCGTCACTGGTGTGTACGTCACCCGTGTATATGTCACTCTCACTGGTGTGCACGTCACCCACGTATATGTCACCGTCACTGGTGTGTACGTCACCCGTGTATATGTCACTCTCACTGGTGTGCACGTCACCCGCGTATATGTCACCGTCACTGGTGTGTACGTCACCCGTGTATATGTCACTCTCACTGGTGTGCACGTCACCCGCGTATATGTCACCGTCACTGGTGTGTACGTCACCCGTGTATATGTCACTCTCACTGGTGTGCACGTCACCCGCGTATATGTCACCGTCACTGGTGTGTACGTCACCCGTGTATATGTCACTCTCACTGGTGTGCACGTCACCCGCGTATATGTCACCGTCACTGGTGTGTACGTCACCCGTGTATATGTCACTCTCACTGGTGTGCACGTCACCCGCGTATATGTCACCGTCACTGGTGTGTACGTCACCCGTGTATATGTCACTCTCACTGGTGTGCACGTCACCCGCGTATATGTCACCGTCACTGGTGTGTACGTCACCCGTGTATATGTCACTCTCACTGGTGTGCACGTCACCCGCGTATATGTCACCGTCACTGGTGTGTACGTCACCCGTGTATATGTCACTCTCACTGGTGTGCACGTCACCCGCGTATATGTCACCGTCACTGGTGTGTACGTCACCCGTGTATATGTCACTCTCACTGGTGTGCACGTCACCCGCGTATATGTCACCGTCACTGGTGTGTACGTCACCCGTGTATATGTCACTCTCACTGGTGTGCACGTCACCCGCGTATATGTCACCGTCACTGGTGTGTACGTCACCCGTGTATATGTCACTCTCACTGGTGTGCACGTCACCCGCGTATATGTCACCGTCACTGGTGTGTACGTCACCCGTGTATATGTCACTCTCACTGGTGTGCACGTCACCCGCGTATATGTCACCGTCACTGGTGTGTACGTCACCCGTGTATATGTCACTCTCACTGGTGTGCACGTCACCCGCGTATATGTCACCGTCACTGGTGTGTACGTCACCCGTGTATATGTCACTCTCACTGGTGTGCACGTCACCCGCGTATATGTCACCGTCACTGGTGTGTACGTCACCCGTGTATATGTCACTCTCACTGGTGTGCACGTCACCCGCGTATATGTCACCGTCACTGGTGTGTACGTCACCCGTGTATATGTCACTCTCACTGGTGTGCACGTCACCCGCGTATATGTCACCGTCACTGGTGTGTACGTCACCCGTGTATATGTCACTCTCACTGGTGTGCACGTCACCCGCGTATATGTCACCGTCACTGGTGTGTACGTCACCCGTGTATATGTCACTCTCACTGGTGTGCACGTCACCCGCGTATATGTCACCGTCACTGGTGTGTACGTCACCCGTGTATATGTCACTCTCACTGGTGTGCACGTCACCCGCGTATATGTCACCGTCACTGGTGTGTACGTCACCCGTGTATATGTCACTCTCACTGGTGTGCACGTCACCCGCGTATATGTCACCGTCACTGGTGTGTACGTCACCCGTGTATATGTCACTCTCACTGGTGTGCACGTCACCCGCGTATATGTCACCGTCACTGGTGTGTACGTCACCCGTGTATATGTCACTCTCACTGGTGTGCACGTCACCCGCGTATATGTCACCGTCACTGGTGTGTACGTCACCCGTGTATATGTCACTCTCACTGGTGTGCACGTCACCCGCGTATATGTCACCGTCACTGGTGTGTACGTCACCCGTGTATATGTCACTCTCACTGGTGTGCACGTCACCCGCGTATATGTCACCGTCACTGGTGTGTACGTCACCCGTGTATATGTCACTCTCACTGGTGTGCACGTCACCCGCGTATATGTCACCGTCACTGGTGTGTACGTCACCCGTGTATATGTCACTCTCACTGGTGTGCACGTCACCCGCGTATATGTCACCGTCACTGGTGTGTACGTCACCCGTGTATATGTCACTCTCACTGGTGTGCACGTCACCCGCGTATATGTCACCGTCACTGGTGTGTACGTCACCCGTGTATATGTCACTCTCACTGGTGTGCACGTCACCCGCGTATATGTCACCGTCACTGGTGTGTACGTCACCCGTGTATATGTCACTCTCACTGGTGTGCACGTCACCCGCGTATATGTCACCGTCACTGGTGTGTACGTCACCCGTGTATATGTCACTCTCACTGGTGTGCACGTCACCCGCGTATATGTCACCGTCACTGGTGTGTACGTCACCCGTGTATATGTCACTCTCACTGGTGTGCACGTCACCCGCGTATATGTCACCGTCACTGGTGTGTACGTCACCCGTGTATATGTCACTCTCACTGGTGTGCACGTCACCCGCGTATATGTCACCGTCACTGGTGTGTACGTCACCCGTGTATATGTCACTCTCACTGGTGTGCACGTCACCCGCGTATATGTCACCGTCACTGGTGTGTACGTCACCCGTGTATATGTCACTCTCACTGGTGTGCACGTCACCCGCGTATATGTCACCGTCACTGGTGTGTACGTCACCCGTGTATATGTCACTCTCACTGGTGTGCACGTCACCCGCGTATATGTCACCGTCACTGGTGTGTACGTCACCCGTGTATATGTCACTCTCACTGGTGTGCACGTCACCCGCGTATATGTCACCGTCACTGGTGTGTACGTCACCCGTGTATATGTCACTCTCACTGGTGTGCACGTCACCCGCGTATATGTCACCGTCACTGGTGTGTACGTCACCCGTGTATATGTCACTCTCACTGGTGTGCACGTCACCCGCGTATATGTCACCGTCACTGGTGTGTACGTCACCCGTGTATATGTCACTCTCACTGGTGTGCACGTCACCCGCGTATATGTCACCGTCACTGGTGTGTACGTCACCCGTGTATATGTCACTCTCACTGGTGTGCACGTCACCCGCGTATATGTCACCGTCACTGGTGTGTACGTCACCCGTGTATATGTCACTCTCACTGGTGTGCACGTCACCCGCGTATATGTCACCGTCACTGGTGTGTACGTCACCCGTGTATATGTCACTCTCACTGGTGTGCACGTCACCCGCGTATATGTCACCGTCACTGGTGTGTACGTCACCCGTGTATATGTCACTCTCACTGGTGTGCACGTCACCCGCGTATATGTCACCGTCACTGGTGTGTACGTCACCCGTGTATATGTCACTCTCACTGGTGTGCACGTCACCCGCGTATATGTCACCGTCACTGGTGTGTACGTCACCCGTGTATATGTCACTCTCACTGGTGTGCACGTCACCCGCGTATATGTCACCGTCACTGGTGTGTACGTCACCCGTGTATATGTCACTCTCACTGGTGTGCACGTCACCCGCGTATATGTCACCGTCACTGGTGTGTACGTCACCCGTGTATATGTCACTCTCACTGGTGTGCACGTCACCCGCGTATATGTCACCGTCACTGGTGTGTACGTCACCCGTGTATATGTCACTCTCACTGGTGTGCACGTCACCCGCGTATATGTCACCGTCACTGGTGTGTACGTCACCCGTGTATATGTCACTCTCACTGGTGTGCACGTCACCCGCGTATATGTCACCGTCACTGGTGTGTACGTCACCCGTGTATATGTCACTCTCACTGGTGTGCACGTCACCCGCGTATATGTCACCGTCACTGGTGTGTACGTCACCCGTGTATATGTCACTCTCACTGGTGTGCACGTCACCCGCGTATATGTCACCGTCACTGGTGTGTACGTCACCCGTGTATATGTCACTCTCACTGGTGTGCACGTCACCCGCGTATATGTCACCGTCACTGGTGTGTACGTCACCCGTGTATATGTCACTCTCACTGGTGTGCACGTCACCCGTGTATATGTCACCGTCACTGGTGTGCACGTCACCCGCGTATATGTCACCGTCACTGGTGTGTACGTCACCCGTGTATATGTCACTCTCACTGGTGTGCACGTCACCCGTGTATATGTCACCGTCACTGGTGTGCACGTCACCCGCGTATATGTCACCGTCACTGGTGTGTACGTCACCCGTGTATATGTCACTCTCACTGGTGTGCACGTCACCCATGTATATGTCACCGTCACTGGTGTGTACATCACCCGTGTATATGTCACTCTCACTGGTGTGCACGTCACCCGCGTATATGTCACCGTCACTGGTGTGTACGTCGCCCATGTACATGTCACCGTCACTGGTGTGTATGTCACCCGTGTACATGTCACTCTCACTGGTGTGTACGTC
The DNA here is from genome assembly GCA_006410535.1 of Litocranius walleri. NCBI lineage: Eukaryota > Metazoa > Chordata > Mammalia > Artiodactyla > Bovidae > Litocranius > Litocranius walleri. Next base: position 6,524 of record SJYG01000386.1, read on the forward strand.
ACCCATGTATATGTCACCGTCACTGGTGTGTACGTCACCCACGTATATGTCACCGTCACTGGTGTGTACGTCGCCAGTGTATACGTCACCGTCACTGGTGTATGTATGGCAGTGCTACTCTCCCAATTCGTCCACCCTCAACCTCCCCCGCCTCGCTCCTCTGTGTTCACAGGTCCATTCTCTACATCAATGTTTCTATTCCTGCCCTGCAAATAGGTTCATCTGTACCATTTTTCTAGGTTCTATATAAAGGCATTAATATATGATTTCTGATTTTCTCTTTGTGACCTCTTACACTCTGTATCTGTCATTTTCATTTAGCCAACAGTACAACTCAAAATATATCTCAATATATTCACTCCAACACAGAGTTTGATCAAAAGCAGGTTTTTAAAACAAGGCTATATCTTGGTCTTTTTTTTTAATCTTCGTCTTAAGATTCCATTTCAGAATTTTTATTAAATGATACGTGCTGTGTTAGATACTTCAAACAGACTTCTTCTTTGGCTCAATTTCCCAGCATTTTTAGTATGCTAATGTGCTTTTCTGTAAATTTCCAAGACGAATAGTGTGCAGCAGTTGAAAACTGTTTTGATCACAGAACCTCAGGACAGCATATTTTGCTGGACTCAGTTCAGTTCAGTCGCTCAGTCATGTCCAACTCTTTGCGACCCCATGGACTGCAGCATGCCAGACCTCCCTGTCTATCACCAGCTCCTGGAGTTTACCCAAACTCATGTACACTGAGTCAGTGATGCCATCCAACCATCTCATCCTCTGTTGTCCTCTTCTCCTCCTGCCTTCAATCTTTCCCAGCATCAGGGTCTTTTCAAATGAGCCAGTTCTCTACTTTGCTGGACTAGAGAGCTGTAAATCCACATTTGGAAACGTAGCTCTGCTGAATTCTGTACTGCCCTACAGCATAGAAAAACCACTGCACACCCCACCTGAGAAACTAAGAATATAAACCATGAGTGCTACCTTCTGAAACTGACAAAAATATCCCAGGTTACCCATCAGTCAGTGTAGATATATCAAGGAGTTAATTATCAACTGACAACATCCGGAACAGTTATGCATATTAATCAATAACGATGAACTAAAATCAATGAAATACACCTGGCTAAGCAAACCAAGGTCTTTAGCTGCAATGTAAATCCATCACTTTCCCCAAAGGAAATCTGCTTTGAGTCAAAGCTCCATGCAAGTGAGTGTACGCTCAGAAGCGAAGCACTCTGCCAAAAATTATTTATACAGAGGTACTTCACTGTGGAAACAAAATACGAAACTCTTCCCACAGCCAAGAGTCCCATTAGAAAATGAAAAAATTCAGCCTCGGCACAGAAACAGATGCTCCCTGCCAACTCTCCTGCTCTGGGCTCCTTGGTGCTGTGCCCGCCACGTACAGACAGGCTTGGCTGACTCTGGAACGCGCCCAGAGCACAAGCCTGCGAAAGGAAACTGCTCTGTTGCTCACTCATGTCCGACTCCTTGGGACCCCTGTGGACTGTAGCCCACCAGGCTCCTCTGTCCATGGGATCTCCCAGGCAAGAACAATGGAGCGGGTTGCCACGCCCTTCTCCAGGGGATCTCCCCACCCCAGCGATCGAACCCAGGTCTCCTGCACTACAGCCAGATTCTTTACCATCTGAGTCACCAAAGAGACCCCTGTATGAAGGGGGTGCTCAAATCAGGGGGCAGTCAGCCCCCAACCCAGCATCAATCACCCAGACCGGCCATAATCCCTGCTCTGGGCTCACCTGTGCGGTCTAGACGGCCCACCTCTCTTGTCCAGAAGGTGAGTCACTGTCAGGGGGTAAATGCTGGGAACCAGGGCAGTGCAGACCCGAACCACGCCTGCAGCTCCACTGGCCTCATGCTCTGGAAGAGGGACTGATGGGCATGGATCAAAGTGTTGGAGACAGAAAGCCACAGCCTGTGGCTTTCATGTCTTCTGCATCCACCCATGATCTCGGATAAGCAAGAGATAAATGTCCTCTGTGACACAGGACAAAACTGCGAGATAAAGGTGTTTTGAAACAGAAAACCAATGATCTCAATATCCTCTTATACCATATTTCTTTATAAATAAAAACAATGTATATAAATGTACATATATATATAAGAAATCTGGGAGAATATAAATAAAGATGTTAACAGCTATACACTTTATGCCAATTATACTTCCAAAGTGCTGCTTAAAAATGTAAATATCTATCAGTTAGTAAAGATGACAGGCAGTTATAATTTTTTTCCCTGCTTGTGTGTATTTTCCAAAATTTTTCAATTCTATAATACAAAAATTCTATAATACAATAATTCTTTAATACAAAAAATAGGAACAAATTTTCAAAAATCTTACACAATTCACTCAATTGTCTGATGTGTGTGTATTTCTTTGCACTTTTTCTAGTGTTTCAATATACCTCATCCATAAAGCAGCAGAATGAAATATGATGATCATTTCAGAGAAGAGGAAACCGGCAATGAGATGTTATGAAACTTATTCAAAGAGCTGGTAAAAAGAAAAACCACACTAAACTCCCCTTCCCAATGCCATGACGTTTCTTCCAAACTCCATTACTTTTCTTCTCTTTTTCTCACTATTTGCTCTTTCTTATGGTCTTAATGTGCTCTGCTGGCTGCATAAACACCACAGGTATGTCCTCTGTGTAGAACAGAGGCAGTGGAGTTCTCATATAAGACTCAGCAAAAACATACAAGCAGCTCCTGCAGCTCAATTCCAGAAAAATAAAAGACTCGATCAAAAAATGGGCCAAAGAACTAAATAGACATTTCTTCAAAGAAGACATACGGATGGCTAACAAACACATGAAAAGATGCTCAACATCACTCATTATCAGAGAAATGCAAATCAAGACCACAGTGAGGTACCATTTCACACCAGTAAGAATGGCTGCGATCCAAATCTTCAAGCAATACATGTTGGAGAGGGTGTGGAGAAAAGGGAACCCTCTTACACTGTTGGTGGGAATGCAAACTAGTACAACCACTATGGAGAACACTGTGGAGACTCCTTAAAAAACTGGAAATAGAACTGCCTTATGACCCAGCAATCCCACTGCTGGGCACACACACCAAGGAAACCAGAATTGAAAGAGACACGTGTACCCCAATGTTCATCTCAGCACTGTTTACAGTAGCCAGGATATGGAAGCAACCTAGATGTCCATCAGCAGATGAATGGATAAGAAAGCTGTGGTACATATACACAATGGAGTATTACTCAGCCATTAAAAAAGAATACATTTGAATCAGTTCTAATGAGGTGGATGAAACTGGAGCTGATTATACAGAGTGAAGTAAGCCAGAAAGAGAAACACCAATACAGTATACTAACGCGTATATATGGAATTTAGAAAAATGGTAACAATGACCCTGTATGCGAGACAGCAAAACAGACACAGATATATAGAACAGTCTTCTGGACTCTGGGAGAGGGCGAGGGTGGGATGATTTGAGAGAATAGCATTGAAACATGTATATCATCATGTGTGAAACAGATCGCCAGTCCAGGTTCGATGCATGAGGCAAGGTGCTCAGGGCCAGTGCACTGGGATGACCCAGGGGATGGGATGGGGAGGGAGGTGGGAGGGGGTTCAGGATGCAGAACACGTGTACATCCATGGCTGACTCGTGTCAATGTACGGCAAAAACTACCACAACGTTAAAGACTAATTAGCCTCCAATTAACATAAATAAATTTAAAAAATAAAAAATGTTTCTGTCACTCAAAAAAAAAAAAAGACTTAAGCAAAAGGAAACTTTCTTTTTTCAAACTAAGTATTGGTTAAGGAGAGAAATGTAAAAAACAAACATAAAACCAAGGGAGATTTAGAAAACAGAGACGTAGAGTCCGAGGGACGGGAAGACTTGCCCTCTTAGTTTCGACCTCACTTCGAAACTCTTGGCTTCAACTCAATCGCGCTCAGAAAGGGCAAAGGAAAGGACAGAGGTGCGGGCGCGCGCGCACAGGCAGGACGAGGAGGCGCGGGGGCGCGCGCAGAGGCAGGACGGACGAGGCGCGGGGGCACGGGCGCAGGCAGGACGGAGGAGGCGCGGGCGCGCGGGCATGCAGGCAGGACGGAGGAGGCGCGGGCGCGCGGGCATGCAGGCAGAGGCAGGACGGACGAGGCGCAGGGGCACGGGCGCAGGCAGGACGGACGAGGCGCGGGCGCGCGGGCATGCAGGACGGACGAGGCACGCGGGCGCGCGCAGAGGCAGGACGGACGAGGCGCGGGCGCACGGGCGCAGGCAGGACGGAGGAGGCGCGGGCGCGCGGGCATGCAGGCAGGACGGAGGAGGCGCGGGCGCGCGGGCATGCAGGCAGAGGCAGGACGGACGAGGCGCAGGGGCACGGGCGCAGGCAGGACGGACGAGGCGCGGGCGCGCGGGCATGCAGGACGGACGAGGCACGCGGGCGCGCGCAGAGGCAGGACGGACGAGGCGCGGGCGCACGGGCGCAGGCAGGACGGAGGAGGCGCGGGCGCGCGGGCATGCAGGCAGGACGGAGGAGGCGCGGGCGCGCGGGCATGCAGGCAGAGGCAGGACGGACGAGGCGCAGGGGCACGGGCGCAGGCAGGACGGACGAGGCGCGGGCGCGCGGGCATGCAGGACGGACGAGGCACGCGGGCGCGCGCAGAGGCAGGACGGACGAGGCGCGGGCGCACGGGCGCAGGCAGGACGGAGGAGGCGCGGGCGCGCGGGCATGCAGGCAGAACGGAGGAGGCGCGGGCGCGCGGGCATGCAGGCAGAGGCAGGACGGACGAGGCGCAGGGGCACGGGCGCAGGCAGGACGGACGAGGCGCGGGCGCGCGGGCATGCAGGACGGACGAGGCACGCGGGCGCGCGCAGAGGCAGGACGGACGAGGCGCGGGCGCACGGGCGCAGGCAGGACGGACGAGGCGCGGGCGCGCGGGCATGCAGGACGGACGAGGCACGCGGGCGCGCGCAGAGGCAGGACGGACGAGGCGCGGGCGCACGGGCGCAGGCAGGACGGACGAGGCGCGGGCGCGCGGGCATGCAGGACGGACGAGGCACGCGGGCGCGCGCAGAGGCAGGACGGACGAGGCGCGGGCGCACGGGCGCAGGCAGGACGGACGAGGCGCGGGCGCGCGGGCATGCAGGCAGAGGCAGGACGGACGAGGCGCGGGGGCACGGGCGCAGGCAGGACGGAGGAGGCGCGGGCGCGCGGGCATGCAGGAAGGACGGAGGAGGCGCGGGCGCGCGGGCATGCAGGCAGAGGCAGGACGGACGAGGGTGGGGCGCGGGGCGCGCGCGCATCCGTACCTTCAGCCCCGCCGCCGCGGCCGGGCCGCTGGGGTCCACGGCCTGGATGTGGCACGGCTTGCTCCCGCGCACCACGAAGCCCCAGCCGACCGCGTCCCCGACGATCTAGGGAAGAAAACCACAGTCAGCAACCCGCAGACGGCCCTGGTGCCCAGCCTCCAGGAGAGAAGGCCCGAGAGTGAACGCCTGCGCGAGGCAGCCTCCTCAGGCTCCTCTCCGCGCCGTCCGGACCGGGCTGCCTGCTTCCATCGCAAACACAGGCTCGCATGTTTATGCAGAAGCTGTGGCCCAGAAACACCTGCCGGGCGGAAAGAAGGTGCTTCTGTGCACTCACTGCTCCATAAACAATCGGCAGATGGCTGCTTTCTCAGGCTGTGTTGCAGTTTACCATCAGACTCCAATGGAAAGTTTAGATGATCTGAAAAACACGGTTGAAATTTCCCTCCAGGTCCAGTTTCCCTTCTGCTTCCAAAGGATACATTCCTCATGATCTTGCTACCTCACTGACTTCTAAACTAGTCATTTCAATTACTGAGGAGGAGAAACATGAAGAGTCTTGGCTTTCTTGAAACACAATTTAATGTACCAAGAAAACACAGTGAAAAAGGACACAAAGTTCTTAATTCTCAAGTCAAGTCTGGTCCAAAAGTTGTTTGAAACTGGAGAGTGCTTTTTCCCGACAAAATTGTGATTAGAATCGGCAGTTACATTTGCTGGGCAGCTCCCAGACACGTCTCTAGCACACACCCCAGCCAAAATACAGACGGCAGCCATTCACAATCAATTACTAGCAATGCTGGCATTGATATTTAAAACCAAAGAGAATTTATACCTAAAAAATACACTCCACTGTCTCTTGAATGTCAGAGACGGAGGCAAAGCAGAGAAGCAAATGACATTTTTCTGACCATTCCTGAAGACTTTCAGGGAGGTTTAGTACTCATAAACTCTGCTTTTGCTTGCCTGAGAAGTTTCTTTTTGACTTATGGGTTTGGGGCTGTGCCAGCTGCTGCTGCAGGGGCTGCTCTCCAGTTGCAGAGCACGGGTTTCTCATTCCGGTGGCTTCTTGCACTGTGGCATGTGGCCCCAGGGCGCTTGGGATTCAGTGACTGGTGCACGGGCTTAGCTGCCGTGTGGCATGTGGCATCTTCCCAGACCAGGGACCAGCCCGCACCCCCAGCAGTGGAAGGTGGGTTCTTAGCCACTGGACCAGCAGGGCAGACCTGGGAAGTTCTTTATCAGGTACTTAGCTGGCTTTAGGGTTTGGCGCTGTAAGTTCTTCATACATGATTTCACTTCCAAATGTACAGTTTGCCTTTTCCTCAGATATGGACGTGTTTGGACCCAACCAGCTTTAATTCCTTGCTGCTCAGGATGTGCTCCAGTCCTTGACAAATGTTTGCACCATGGATGGTGTGGAAAGCTTTCCCCCACCTTGAGGTATTAAAGCAAACATCAGAAGACTAAAGGCAGGATGAGAAGAAGTGTTTTAAAGAAGCCATTGATGCAGATGTGAGGAGACAAGAGGCGGTGGGCGGAGTGGGGGAGGTGAGGTCAGCAGGGGGCATGGGGGCGTCCCTGGGGGTCCAGAGGCTAAGACCTCACCTTCCAATGCGGGGCTGTGGGCCTGATCCCTGGTGGGGAAGCTAAGCCCCCACCTTCCAATAGGGGGCTGTGGGC
>SJYG01000386.1:13634-28523 GCA_006410535.1 Litocranius walleri
ACCTTCCAATAGGGGGCTGTGGGCTTGATCCCTGGGGGCCTAGAGGCTAAGCCCCCACCTTCCAATGCAGGGGTGTTGTTTCGATCCCTGGGGGGTCCAGAGGCTAAGACTCCACCTTCCAATGCAGGGCTGTGGGCTTGATCCCTGGTCGGGAAGCTAAGACCCCACATGACTCACGGCCAGAAAACTAAAACATACAACAGAAGCAATCTTGGAACAAATTCAATAAAGGCTTTAAAAATGGTTCACGTTTCAAAATTCTTTAAAAAACAAACAAATGAGAAATGGAGTCCTTGGGTTCTGTTTGAAGAAAACCAGGAGGTCTTAGAAGAAGGAAGGCTGAAGACCCTCCAAGAGAGGGCAGGTGGTCACAGATACGTAGGACATTCAAATGGAGTCCTTTTTCAACTCAAGGCCCTAAAATAGAGTCAAAAGCGCCACTGATCATCACAGAACCACCTTCTTCCTCTACCTTACGGCCCCCTCATGTCAGAAACAGGCCTTCCTTGGCAGCTCGGTGGTGAAGAATCTGCCTGCAGGGCAGGAGACTTGGGTTGGATCCCTGGGTTGGGAAAATCCCCTGGAGAAGGAAATGGCAACCCACTCCAGGCAATCTTGCTTGGAGAATCCCATGGACAGAGGAGCCTGGCGGGCTACAGTCCATGGGGTCACCAAGAGTTGGACATGACTTAGCAACTAAACAGCATGTTTTAAATGATCTTTATGATCAACTAGAAGCAGAAAGGGGTTGCTGGCATTCTTCATGCTGCCACCTGCCTTTAAATCTGTCATTATACTAGAATAGGTACGTAATGAATTTTTTAGGGAAACATCAAAAGGAATTTGAAATGCTGGATTAATAACAATAAATTGTGTCAAGTCCTGATGCATTTTATTGCCAAAGCATCAAGAAAGTCACACTAATGCTCATAATAATGCTCAAAACCCAAGGGGAACTCGGACAACCTTTCCAAGTCCATCCTAAACTCGACATGGACAGGCCACCACACTAACAGGCTCCAGACAATGGAGCAGCCCGGGAGGAAATCCAAAGGGTGGGCCTACCGTGAACGTCTTCCTCGCATATGGAGCCCCGGGAGCCAAGAGTTCCTCAGAAGTGACGGGCCTCTTCAGCACTGTAAGACAGACGCAGGGTCAAGGCACAAATCCTCTTAGCTCTCTGTCCAGTCTTTCAGCAGAAACTTCCTGAATGCCTCAATCTGCGACATCAGTGACCCAAAGTGGCAGAGATCCCTGCCTCCCAGTGTACAACTCTTGCCAAACAGAAGCAGAAAACTTTAGCAAAGGGCAACAGCCCTAAACCTAACTTACAGAAAGCAGAGATGTAGCAGGGGGAGGGGAAGCAGGAGTGCCAAGGGAGTCTTGAATTTCTTTCTTTCAAGCCCAGATAGGCATTCAACAGGCTTCCCTGGTGGCTCAGCTGGTAAGGAATCTGCCTGCAATGTGGGAAACCTGGGTTCAACCCCTGGGTTGGGAAGATCCCCTGGAGAAGAGAAAGGGGGGAGAGGGGGACCACAGGGGATGAGATGGCTGGACGGCATCACAGACTCAATGGACATGAGTGTGAGTGAGCTCTGGGAGTTGGTGATAGACAGGGAGGCCTGGCATGCTGCAGTCCACGGGGTCGCAAAGAGTCGGACACGACTGAGCGACTGAACTGAACTGAGGCATTCAACGCTTCCCAGATGGGCAGAATCCTCCTGCAATACAGGAGACTCAGGTTCAATCCCTGGCTCAGGGAGATCCCCTGTACAAGGAAGGGGCTACCCAGTCCAGTATTCTTGCCTGGAAAATTCCATGGACGGAGGAGCCAGGTGGGCTACAGTCCACGGGGCTGCAAAGGAGCCGGACACGACTCAGTGACTAAGCAACAACAAGGCATTCAAGACGTCAAAAGGAAGAGGCACTCTGGCTCTGGCAGACTCTGTACCATGTTTCCAGAGCTGATGCCACGCGCCCCCCCCATCACACTGTACACATCCTGCCCAGCAGAGCTCCTCACCCCCATCATACTGTACACATCCTGCCCAGCAGAGCTCCTCACCCCATCACACTGTACACATCCTGCCCAGCAGAGCTCCCCACCCCCATCACACTGTACACATCCTGCCCAGCAGAGCTCCTCACCCCCATCATACTGTACACATCCTGCCCAGCAGAGCTCCTCACCCCATCACACTGTACACATCCTGCCCAGCAGAGCTCCCCACCCCCATCACACTGTACACATCCTGCCCAGCAGAGCTCCTCACCCCCATCATACTGTACACATCCTGCCCAGCAGAGCTCCTCACCCCATCACACTGTACACATCCTGCCCAGCAGAGCTCCCCACCCCCATCACACTGTACACATCCTGCCCAGCAGAGCTCCTCACCCCCATCATACTGTACACATCCTGCCCAGCAGAGCTCCTCACCCCATCACACTGTACACATCCTGCCCAGCAGAGCTCCCCACCCCCATCACACTGTACACATCCTGCCCAGCAGAGCTCCTCACCCCCATCATACTGTACACATCCTGCCCAGCAGAGCTCCTCACCCCATCACACTGTACACATCCTGCCCAGCAGAGCTCCCCACCCCCATCACACTGTACACATCCTGCCCAGCAGAGCTCCTCACCCCCATCATACTGTACACATCCTGCCCAGCAGAGCTCCTCACCCCCATCATACTGTACACATCCTGCCCAGCAGAGCTCCTCACCCCATCACACTGTACACATCCTGCCCAGCAGAGCTCCCCACCCCCATCACACTGTACACATCCTGCCCAGCAGAGCTCCTCACCCCCATCATACTGTACACATCCTGCCCAGCAGAGCTCCTCACCCCCATCATACTGTACACATCCTGCCCAGCAGAGCTCCTCACCCCATCACACTGTACACATCCTGCCCAGCAGAGCTCCCCACCCCCATCACACTGTACACATCCTGCCCAGCAGAGCTCCTCACCCCCATCATACTGTACACATCCTGCCCAGCAGAGCTCCTCACCCCCATCATACTGTACACATCCTGCCCAGCAGAGCTCCTCACCCCCATCATACTGTACACATCCTGCCCAGCAGAGCTCCTCACCCCCATCATACTGTACACATCCTGCCCAGCAGAGCTCCTCACCCCCATCATACTGTACACATCCTGCCCAGCAGAGCTCCTCACCCCCATCATACTGTACACATCCTGCCCAGCAGAGCTCCTCACCCCCATCATACTGTACACATCCTGCCCAGCAGAGCTCCTCACCCCCATCATACTGTACACATCCTGCCCAGCAGAGCTCCTCACCCCCATCATACTGTACACATCCTGCCCAGCAGAGCTCCTCACCCCCATCATACTGTACACATCCTGCCCAGCAGAGCTCCTCACCCCCATCATACTGTACACATCCTGCCCAGCAGAGCTCCTCACCCCCATCATACTGTACACATCCTGCCCAGCAGAGCTCCTCACCCCCATCATACTGTACACATCCTGCCCAGCAGAGCTCCTCACCCCCATCATACTGTACACATCCTGCCCAGCAGAGCTCCTCACCCCCATCATACTGTACACATCCTGCCCAGCAGAGCTCCTCACCCCATCACACTGTACACATCCTGCCCAGCAGAGCTCCCCACCCCCATCACACTGTACACATCCTGCCCAGCAGAGCTCCCCACCCCCATCATACTGTACACATCCTGCCCAGCAGAGCTCCCCACCCCCATCATACTGTACACATCCTGCCCAGCAGAGCTCCTCACCCCCATCATACTGTACACATCCTGCCCAGCAGAGCTCCTCACCCCCATCATACTGTACACATCCTGCCCAGCAGAGCTCCTCACCCCATCACACTGTACACATCCTGCCCAGCAGAGCTCCCCACCCCCATCACACTGTACACATCCTGCCCAGCAGAGCTCCCCACCCCCATCATACTGTACACATCCTGCCCAGCAGAGCTCCCCACCCCCATCATACTGTACACATCCTGCCCAGCAGAGCTCCTCACCCCCATCATACTGTACACATCCTGCCCAGCAGAGCTCCCCACCCCCATCACACTGTACACATCCTGCCCAGCAGAGCTCCCCACCCCCATCATACTGTACACATCCTGCCCAGCAGAGCTCCCCACCCCCATCATACTGTACACATCCTGCCCAGCAGAGCTCCTCACCCCCATCACACTGTACACATCCTGCCCAGCAGAGCTCCTCACCCCCATCACACGGTACACATCCTGCTCACCAGAGCTCCTCAGGGCCCCTGTTAAAGTTCGACATGCTCGTTAAAGCCCCAGGCTGCCTTTGGTCCTGAGCCGACACTGGGGAGCTTTTCTACATCCTTAGCCATGCTGGCTCCTATGCTCAGCACTTTATGTATTCTCTTTGTTTCATCATCACAAGAACTAATGGTCATTTCACCCTATTCTGCGAGGGAGGAAACAGAAGCTGAGAAAGTTAAGGAGCTTGTGTCCAAGGCTTCAGAGTCAAACGGAACCCAGATTTAAACTCAAGCGTTGATGCCACTGCCCACCCTCAGAAGAAAGGGTGCGGAAGCCCCAACATGGCTGCGTGTACCCCCCCGCCCAGGACACCTGGACCATCAGATCGCTGGGGGGCCCAGCAGACGGCAAAGACCGCGGTGCCTTCCTGACTTGCAGCCTAAAATCCCAGCAAAGATGAACCCTGTTGGCCTGTTGCTCACACAGAACTGGAGCAGAGGCTGCCGCGGAGCCCAGGGCAGCCAGTGGTCTCAGTTAGAGACACCACGAGCTTAAGTGTGGAGAAACTGGCGAGGTGGGCCGGGAGCTCAACACGGTGACACACAACCTCCATCCCCTCTGCAGAGGCCTTCAGGGGCTGGAGGCCAGGCCCAGCCAGAGGGCAGTGGAGGACCAGCAGCGGCAAGACCCAGACCCTCGGGCGGGGCCCTGCCCGCATCTTCTCAGCTGAGGGCAGCGGGGAGCTTCCTGCTGACCTGACGGGTCATGGGGATGCTCGCTGCTGCTTTCAGAAAGCTCATAAAGGAGGACATAGGTTTGCCATCTCCCCTACAGAGCAAGACCGGTGAGATCAAGAACAGCAGCTCTCAGCAAAGGGTCAGGAGGTGAGAGGAGGGGCCCGTGGTTGAGGACTTGCAGCCTCTTTACTCCCCGTCAGTCAAGCCCTCCACACTCTCAGCCCTCATATCGCTTCTGGGGCTTATGGGGGTGGATGTCGGAATCACATGGCACTGCGTTATCTGACGATAGCCCCCACATCTTATCACACAGCCTACTTTTACTGAGATATAATCGACACACTAGATCTGTTTCGGGTTACAACATAATGATGTATGTACGATAAAATGACCACCTGATCCAGTTTAAGTCATCACCTCATGCAGCTACAAGCTTTTTCTTCTCGAAATGAGAGCTTCTCAGATATACCCTGGGGACTTCCCTAGGGGTTCAGTGGCTGGGACCCTCAGCTCCCAAAGCAGGGAGTCAGGAGCCAGATCCCACGTCCTGCCGCCAAGGGCCCCTCATGCTGAGACCCGGCACCCAAACAGATAAAAAAACTGAAAGAAAGGGCTGCTCTCTTAGCAACATTCACACAACGCAGCGCCACTAACTGCAGCCGCAGGCGGGACACTGCATTCCCCAGGCGGCGCCGAGAAGCCGGAGACTTGCGCCCTTGACCCCTTGCGCCCCCCTGAGCAGGCCCCTCTGGGTGGCACCAGCTTGCTCTATGTGCGTGTGAGGTTCTGTCCGGCTCCACACACACGTGCGGTTGGCGGGCATCTGTCGCTGCTTGTCTGGCATTTTGCTTGGCATGTGGGCCTCAAGGCTCACCCCCTTCGCTGCCCAGAGCAGACATCTCTTCACTGCCATCACTGACCAGCATGCCACTACGTGTGCGTGTGCGTGACACGCCACATTTCCTTCATCCATCCATCCCGACGGGCATCAGGCTGCTTCCGTGTCTTGGCTATTACAAGCAATGCTGCAATAAACATGCAGGTGCAAATACCATCTCACGCGCGTGCTCCTCCCCTGTGGACAGACCCTCAGAAGCGGGGCCACAGGGTGGGCCTACTTCTCTTTCTTTCAGGGATCACCATACTGCTTCCCACGCTGGCTGCACTTGTCTACATTCCCGCCAAGCGTGCATGGCGGCCCCCTGCTCTCTACACGCTCACCAGCATTCGTCATGAGAGTTCTTTCCAACGTCAGCCATTCTGACAGGTGTCATCGCGACTTTGGGTCACACTACACTGTAACACTTGGCAACAGTGCTGCCCACTGAATACACCGTCGCACTTTCCTATGTTACAATGTGTACAAACTCCGAAACCTAGGGATCATTTCTAGCTCTCTCTTCTCATACCCTTGAGAACTTATTTACTCATCACAATGATACTAATCATATTACTTTTATAGCACTTAATCTGGATTGGGGTAGTCACATATAGTATTAAAAATATATGCTGATGGATAACTAATGATTAACTTTAAATGCCTTACCATGAAGCCTGCTTACCTACTGGAGGGAAAAAAAAAACCACAGGTGAGTTCCCTCCGTCTTGGGAATCCACTAAAGAGTTGAAACAGGAGCTCGTCAGAACGCAGAGGGAGGATTTACCCGTCCAGTCCTGACAGTTCTGGTCCTTACACACCCAACCTTCCATTTCTGTCTCTGCTGCTGCTGCTGCTAAGTCACTTCAGTCGTGTCCGACTCTGTGCAACCCCACAGACGGCAGCCCACCAGGCTCCCCCGTCCCTGGGATTCTGCAGGCAAGAACACTGGAGTGGGTTGCCATTTCCTTTGCCAGTGTATGAAAGTGAAAAGTGAAAGTGAAGTCGCTCAGTCGTGTCCGACTCCTAGCGACCCCATGGACTGCAGCCCACCATCCTTGGGATTTCCCAGTCAAGAGCACTGGAGTGGGGTGCCAGAGCCTTCTCCATTTCTGTCTGCACGTCAGCGAAATTCCCTCTTTGGGCCAAGGGGGTAAGGAGAAAGAGGAAACAACGCAACCTTCTACTCGCCCAAGGAATGACCTCCCTGAAGGTGACGCACTGAACGCAGGGGGGCTGGGGTGCTACACAAGCGGGTGGAAGGTGTCCTCAGGCCACGCTGGCCCCAGCAGACCACCATCCACTCCGGGGACGGCGGTGGTATCCCTGGGTTCGGGCACCTGTGGGCTGAGGAGGTGACTCGATCTGAGCGCAAGTTCATTACCCATCTGTGTGCCTAGGTTGTTGTTGTTGTTTTTTCTGGAACATAAAGTCTATGGAGGTTGAAGAGTAGAGTTTGAAACTGCGAGGCACAGAGAGGCCTCTGCAGGGATAGCTGGGTTGCAGAGCTCTGCACTTCTCCCTTGCGGGTGCAGAGACCCAGCAAATCCAAGCATCAGTTTCCACAGGCAGCGGCACCTCCCCTGCTGTGCGGCGCTCAAACCCACCGCAGAGACCAGCGGCTGCCCCGGAGCTGGGGCTGCTGGCGTGGAGGCCCTCAGACAGCCAGGGTTCGCAGCTGTCCTGGGAACCCTGTCGGCAAAGAAAGCTGACTTCCCCAGGCCGTGCCCTGTTCCGAGGGGCAGCCAGCATCCGATGGCCAGTCAGCGTGAGGGTCTAACGCCTGGCCACCTCCCCCAAGAGGGGACCCCTCTCCAAGGCCCCCTGACTCCAGAGAGCCACCTGGGGTCAGCCGCAGCCTCCGCAGGGCGTGTGCTGCAGCCCAGTTCGTCTGCAAACCTGCGTCCTCCCTTCCTCCCCCCAGGTGTGCCTGCCTGCGTGCCCAGCACCCAGTCGTGTCCAAGTCTGCGAGTCCCCGGGCTGCAGCCGCCCGGCTCCTCTGCCCGAGGGATTCTCCAGGCAGCCTCACTGGGGCGGGATCTTCCCCACCCAGGGAGCAAGCTCGTATCCCTTACCTCTCCTGCGCTGCCTGGGGGGTTCTGTACCACCAGCGCCGCTGGGAAGCCCCCACCAAGAGGCGGCGCCCCCAAGTCGCACCACGCACGGAGATCACCCTGTTCGTCTCCCTCTGCTTAATAAGGGAATCCATGCCAGTGTATGAAAGTGAAAAGTGAAAGTGAAGTCGCTCAGTCGTGTCCGACTCCTAGCGACCCCATGGACTGCAGCCCACCATCCTTGGGATTTCCCAGTCAAGAGCACTGGAGTGGGGTGCCAGAGCCTTCTCCATTTCTGTCTGCACGTCAGCGAAATTCCCTCTTTGGGCCAAGGGGGTAAGGAGAAAGAGGAAACAACGCAACCTTCTACTCGCCCAAGGAATGACCTCCCTGAAGGTGACGCACTGAACGCAGGGGGGCTGGGGTGCTACACAAGCGGGTGGAAGGTGTCCTCAGGCCACGCTGGCCCCAGCAGACCACCATCCACTCCGGGGACGGCGGTGGTATCCCTGGGTTCGGGCACCTGTGGGCTGAGGAGGTGACTCGATCTGAGCGCAAGTTCATTACCCATCTGTGTGCCTAGGTTGTTGTTGTTGTTTTTTCTGGAACATAAAGTCTATGGAGGTTGAAGAGTAGAGTTTGAAACTGCGAGGCACAGAGAGGCCTCTGCAGGGATAGCTGGGTTGCAGAGCTCTGCACTTCTCCCTTGCGGGTGCAGAGACCCAGCAAATCCAAGCATCAGTTTCCACAGGCAGCGGCACCTCCCCTGCTGTGCGGCGCTCAAACCCACCGCAGAGACCAGCGGCTGCCCCGGAGCTGGGGCTGCTGGCGTGGAGGCCCTCAGACAGCCAGGGTTCGCAGCTGTCCTGGGAACCCTGTCGGCAAAGAAAGCTGACTTCCCCAGGCCGTGCCCTGTTCCGAGGGGCAGCCAGCATCCGATGGCCAGTCAGCGTGAGGGTCTAACGCCTGGCCACCTCCCCCAAGAGGGGACCCCTCTCCAAGGCCCCCTGACTCCAGAGAGCCACCTGGGGTCAGCCGCAGCCTCCGCAGGGCGTGTGCTGCAGCCCAGTTCGTCTGCAAACCTGCGTCCTCCCTTCCTCCCCCCAGGTGTGCCTGCCTGCGTGCCCAGCACCCAGTCGTGTCCAAGTCTGCGAGTCCCCGGGCTGCAGCCGCCCGGCTCCTCTGCCCGAGGGATTCTCCAGGCAGCCTCACTGGGGCGGGATCTTCCCCACCCAGGGAGCAAGCTCGTATCCCTTACCTCTCCTGCGCTGCCTGGGGGGTTCTGTACCACCAGCGCCGCTGGGAAGCCCCCACCAAGAGGCGGCGCCCCCAAGTCGCACCACGCACGGAGATCACCCTGTTCGTCTCCCTCTGCTTAATAAGGGAATCCGCTTAACGAAGCTCGCGCGCGCCCGTGTCCCCACAGCCTCGGGCAGACGGCGTGGCAGCCACTCACCGGACTTGGGGTTGCAGAGCACCGGCGGGCTGTTGGAGAGGGTGGGGCTGCTGCTGAAGTAGCCACCGCTGCCGCCGCCGCTCATGCTGCTTCTCCGCGTGGCCGACGCGACCTTGATCTCCTTGCTGGGGCTGACTGCGGGTGAGGACACACGGTCACGGCCATGGGCTGGGCCCGGGACATGCGCGGTCACGGCCATGGGCTTGGTCCCCGGGACACGTGCTGTCATGCACGGTGCTGGGCTGGGTTCCCGCTCGAGGGGAGACTTGGGTCCCCGGAACACACACGGTCACCCACGGCGGTGGGCCGGGTCCCCAGGGACACGCATGAGCTTGGTTCTTGAGAACAGGCCGCCTGCAGCTGCCGGGGTCAGGGGGCAGCCTCCACTGCCAGAATCGAGCCCTCTGGCCTTGGCATCAGAGAAGCAAGGGTGTGTGTGGCAGCCCGCCACCTATGGATAGCACGAGCTGGGCCTAGTCCCTCGGGTCTTGTAAGCCTCAGTTTCCCCAGCTGTAAAGTGGGAATAATGCTCTCCAGGGGGATAGGCGCAGGCATGGTTATAAGGGGAAAGCGCTCAGCTTCATGAAATACCATCTTAAGAACCACGGAGCTCATGCCAAGCATCCCTGAGAGGCTGTAAATTAAGTGCCGGTAAGCCACTCGGTGAACTAAGGGTGACAATAAGTGCCTCTCGACTGAAGAGTAAACCATTAATCACCCAGCGCCACAGGAGATTAAGACGCAGAGCATGACCTCAGGCTTGGAGGGCAAGCGGTACTGAAGCAGCCGCTTCCGTGGTCGGACCTCGCTTCTCCCTCTGCAGAGCTGGCTGGCTCTCATCAGGGGGAGGAGCGCAAGGTTCAGGATGCAGGGAAAGGACGGCGGAGAGCTCTCGGCGCGGGGCCTGGCCCGGGAAGCCCAAAGCCGCGCTGGCCTTCACGTCACCGTGGTTACTGCATCTTTATCACAGTCACCTGTTCAGGTCTCCAGGACTCAGTGAAGAACAGGGAGGGTGTGGACGGTTCCTGTGCATTTGCAGGAGGCTGCTGCCATAGGGGCACACGGCTGGAGGGCAGCCAAGCACGGCTCAGGCCCCTACCCTCAGCTAGTGTTTCCTCTCCTGGCCCGGCCCTTCCTTCCTTCTCTGCCCCTTCCCAGCCTGTCTGAGGAACCTGGGATGTGGAAGGCTGCAGAAGAGCGCAGAATTCCTGCCAGACCTAGCTCCGCCCACCACTTTCTAGCTGTGGGAGCCTGCCGCTCTGTGACTGCATTTCTTCACCCGTAAGGTGGGGATAAGAAGTCTCCTCGCAGAGTAACTGAGGACTCAATGAGAAAATCTATGCAGTCAAGCTTGCTCCGTGCCAGGTGCAGACTGTTCCCAGGACCTCTAGCTTAAGTTCTCACTGTCGCCTCCTGTTTGTAACCAATACAGGTGTTCCTTTCGCTCGGGTTTCAGGTGAAGCCTGAGGCCTTAGGCTCCAAGCCTTAGGCTGACCAGTTTCCTGAGTCAGCAGCACGTTTTCAGAGGAGTGGAAGATAGCCCAGGAAGCGTGCCATCCCCTTATACAGAATGACACGTCGCGAGCCTTCTCTGAGCGAGTGAGGTTATTTCGTTCACTTTAGTTTGTTCAGTTGGGTTATCGTTGTGAACGTCAGTCATCATTTCTGCCCCGGTTAACTGTCAATATGAGACTGTCTGACCGTACACATAACACCCCAGGATACTGTGCTTTCTGAGCTCCTATGTCTGCCTGTCACAGGTTTAACTTGTTCTGTGTGATACACTGATAATCAGTTTCCTTGTAGTTATATAAGCCCTCAAAAGTCTTGTTCATCCTTATATAGATTTTCAACGCTGGACTTAGAAAACTGGATAATTAATGATATGTAAGGATTGCTTCTCAGGCAGTAAAGAATCTGCCTGAAATACAAGAGACCCAGAATTGTCTGCAAATGAAAAGTAAATAAGGTATGAGTGAGGGCTTGAGTGGTCTTTTGTAATTTAAACACATAAAACAGACTTCACAGCATGGAAGCTGATTACCCAGGAACAATCTGGGGGTGTGTGGGTGTGTTTTCTTTGGGGGAGAGGGTAAAATAAATAAACATGCGATTTTTTAGTTATAAAGAAGTAGTTTCTTGAGAACAGAATTCACAACGGTGAGTTATGACTATGTTACTCCCAACAGCCACGTACGTGCCAGGGGGATGCGCACACCTGACATGAAGCTGCCTGACTTCCGGTTGTCGTGGCCCTGCTTCCGCAGGCAGAAGGGGCTGTCGTGCGTCTCCTGGAAGGACGGGGACGTCTCACTGAGCAGCTCCATCAGCCTTCGCCTCCGCCGGAAGTTCATTCTGAACTGGTAGAGAAGATTGCTGTCCACAAACGGGTGCTTGTTGGACACTGGGAAGAAGAAACAGCAGGTGAGACCGCCTGGTATCCTGCAGACACTGGGCACTGTAGCTGGGAAACTCCAGCCAACAGACAGGAGCAAAAGTCTAGACAAAGACTTTACACCCAATGCTACAACACCCTTTAGGCCTCAGGGATTTATTGTGGTCCATGTGCATCTTCAATTTTATACTCTTGAGTTCATGAATCGTGGAGACGCAGAATAGGCAAGACATCAGGCTTCAAAAGCCACTTGCCAAGGCCATTTTGGTCTCTGGGAAGTAACTAAGAATGCTGGAAACTGGCCAGCAACATGCTGAAGTCTCAAACAACCCCCCAAACTCAAAACACTTGAACAGACACTATCTCCAAAAATCCAGTTAGCATATGACAAGAAACTCGCCCTCAGTAGTTAATATGGAAATGCAAATTAAAATCACAGTGAGATGTTATTTCATACTCACTAGACTCACAACACAAAGAGAAGACTCTACACATGGACATCACCAGATGGTCAACACTGAAATCAGATTAATTATATTATTTGCAGCCAAAGATGGAGAAGCTCTATACATCAGCAAAAACAAGACTGGGAGCTGACTGTGGCTCAGATCGTGAACTCCTTATTGCCAAATTCACACTTAAATTGAAGAAAGTAGGGGAAATCACTAGACCATTCAGGTATGATCTAAAACAAATCCCTTATGATCATACAGTGGAAGTGACAAATAGATTCAAGGGACTAGATCTGATAGACAGAGTGCCTGAAGAACTATGGACAAAGGTTCATGACATTGTACAGGAGAGAGGGATCAAGACCATCCCCAAGAAAAAGAAATGCAAAAAAGCAAAATGGCTGTCTGGGGAGGCTTTTCAAATAGCTGTGAAAAGAACAGAAGTAAAAAGCAAAGGAGAAAAGGAAAGATATGCCCATTTGAATGCAGAGTTCCAAAGAATAGCAAGGAGAGATAAGAAAGCCTTCCTCAGTGATCAACGCAAAGAAATAGAGGAAAACAACAGAATGGAAAAGACGAGATCTCTTCAAGAAAATGAGAGATACCAAGGGAACATTTCATGCAAAGATGGGCTCGATAAAGGACAGAATTGGTATGGGCCTAGGTAAGTGGGAGAATAGGTAAGTAAGCTATCATATTCTCCTCGGTGATGAAAAGGAATGAGGGGCTGACACAGAAGACAAGGCGGATTAACGCCAAAAGCGTCAGGCTGAGTCAGAAAGGCCAGCCACAAGACACATACACACACTGAGTGACAATGCGCGTGAGGCTCAAGCAAAGACAGAGCTCCCAAACGACGGCAGGCGTGAGAAGGGGCGGGGCCCAGGCGCTGGCTGGGCAGGGGCGGCAGGAGGCTGGGGGCCACGAAGACGTGCTGCGTCTTATTTTACATGAATATATATATGCATTTTCCGGGGCTTCCCAGGTGAAATCACACTAAGCGTTTAAGGTATGTACATTTTCTTGTAGGTTAAGTATGTGTCTGTCAATAAAGAGAAACAAACAGGGCGGCGTCCCTGGCGGCTCAGTGGTAAAGAATCCACCTGCCAGTGCGGGAGACACGGGCTCCATCCCTGGTCCGGGAAGACCCCACGTCCTCAGAGCGACGAAGCCCACCGGCACCGGGCCTGTGCTCTGAGCCCACGCCCGCCGCACGGAGGCCCTGGAGCCGCGCGGCCCGCGCTCGCGAGAGAAGCAGCCACGGCCACGGGAAGCCCGTGCGGGGCGGCCGGAGAGGAGCTGGCGCAGCAGCGGGCAGCCGCGGAGACGACGGTCTGAAACACACACAACCCATTTTTAAGAAACAAACTGCAACAGCACGTTTATTACGTGCACAGGGAGACCAGGAATAGGAGCGCTCACGCCGTAAACCCAGCAGGAGAGGCAGCGCAGGCGCCGCCGGCACAACCTGCTCCGCGGCGCGGACGCCGCAGCCGGCATCCAGACACGCATCTCTGCGCATGCGGCCAGCGTCCCGCGCAGCCCTCTGTCCTGCTTACCTGAGAACAGGCAAGATCTGTTCTACTTAAAACGTGGGCTTTTCATCCAGTTTCTCTCTCTGTTCCATTTCAGCTAGGCTGTTATTTCTACTCTAACAGAAATTTCTCTCCGACTGGCTGATCATTTAGTTCAGTTCAGTCGCTCAGGCGTGTCTGACTCTGTGCGACCCCATGAATCGCAGCACGCCAGGCCTCCCTGTTCATCACCATCTCTCGGAGTTCACTCAGACTCACATCCATCGAGTCCGAGATGCCATCCAGCCATCTCATCCTCTGTCGTCCCCTTCTCCTCCTGCCCCCAATCCCTCCCAGCATCAGTCTTTTCCAATGAGTCAACTCTTCACATGAGGTGGCCAAAGTACTGGAGTTTCAGCTTTAGCATCATTTCTTCCAAGAAATCCCAGGGCTGATCTCCTTCAGAATGGACTGGTTGGATCTCCTTGTAGTCCAAGGGACTCTCAAGAGTCTTCTCCAACACCGCAGTTCAAAAGCATCAATTCTTCGGCGCTCAGCCGTCTTCACAGTCCAACTCTCACATCCCACATGACCACAGGATAAACCATATCCTTGACTAGCTGGACCTTAGATGGCAAAGTAATGTCTCTGCTTTTGATTATACTATCTAGGTTGGTCCTAACTTTTCTTCCAAGGAGTAAGCGTCTTGTAATTTCATGGCTGCAATCACCACTGGCAGTGATTTTGGAGCCCAAAAAAATAAAGTCTGACACTGTTTCCATTGTTTCCCCATCTATTTCCCATGAAGTGATGGGACCAGGTGCCATGATCTTCATTTTCTGAATGTTGAGCTTTAAGCCAACTTTTTCACTCTCCTCTTTCACTTTCATCAAGAGGCTTTTTAGTGCCTCTTCACTTTCTGCCATAAGGGTGGTGTCATCTGCATATCTGAGGTTATTGATATTTCTCCTGGCAATCTTGATTCCAGCTTGTGTTTCTTCCAGCCCAGCGTTTCTCATGATGTACTCTGCATAGAAGTTAAATAAGCAGGGTGACAATATACAGCCTTGACACACTCCTTTTCCTATTTGGAACTGGTCTGTTGTTCTAAGTCCAGTTCTAACTGTTGCTTCCTGACCTGCATACAGATTTCTCAAG
>SJYG01000386.1:29859-51156 GCA_006410535.1 Litocranius walleri
CTTTTTCTTATGGAAATGTTTATCTTAAGCTATGCTAATATACTATGTATTTACCCCAAGCTCTGTCTTCAAGTCGGTTCCGCCTTTTGGGCTCAGAACCTACTTGATAAACCAATATGTTATACTCTGATATTGTTCCTCTAATCTATGTAAATGAAACTATTTGTATGGTGATCTGCCCTTCTTCAAGATTCAAGTTAATCATTTTATGGCCCAAGATAAACCATTTGGAGCCAAGGTTATCCCAAAATACATCTTATGGGTGAGGGGCCTGGTGCCATTCTAAGTTTTGAGACATTCCTTTCTTTCATTAACAGATTGCTGGTGACTATATAACACCTAGCTAAAGACTAGCAGGGGGGTACTCTTTCTGCCCCCTTCTGATGCCTATGTCAGAAGCTTTCTCTATCTCCTTTATACTTTAATAAAACTTTGTTACACAAAAGCTCTGAGCAATCCAGCCTCGTCTCTGGCCCCGGATTGAATTCTTCTCCTCCGGGGGCCAAGAATCCTGGTGTCGTGATTCAACAACAACCTTTCATTACTCCAAGCGTTTCTTGAATTCCTACTTTAGCATTCCAGTCCCCTATCATGAAAAGGACATCTCTTGGGGGTGTTAGTTCTAAAAGGTCTTGTAGGTCTTCATACAACCGTTCAACTTCAGCTTCTTCAGCGTTACTGGTTGGGGCACAGACTTGGATAACTGTGATATTGAATGGTTTGCCTTGGAAACGAACAGAGATCATTCTGTCGTTTTTGAGATTGCATCCAAGTACTGCATTTCAGACTCTATTGTTGACCATGATGGCTACTCCATTTCTTCTAAGGGATTCCTGCCCGCAGTTGTAGATATAATGGTCATCTGAGTTAAATTCACCCATTCCAGTCCATTTTAGTTTGCTGATTCCTAGAATGTCAACGTTCACCCTTGCCATCTCCTGTTTGACCACTTCCCATTTACCTTGATTCATGGACCTGACATTCCAGGTTCCTGTGCAATATTGCTCTTTACAGCATCGGATCCTGCTTCTATCACCAGTCACATGCACAGCTGGGTAATGTTTTTTGCTTTGGCTCCGTCCCTTCATTCTTTCTGGAGTTATTTCTCCACTGATCTCCAGTAGCATATTGGGCACCTACTGACCTGAGGAGTTCCTCTTTCAGTATCCTATCATTTTGCCTTTTCATACTGTTCATGGGGTTCTCAAGGCAAGAATACTGAAGTGGCTTGCCATTCCCTTCTCCAGTGGACCACATTCTGTCAGACCTCTCCGCCATGACCCGCCTGTCTTGGGTTGCTGAGTTAGACTTGGTTTCACTGAGTTAGACAAGGCTGTGGTCCTACTGTGATTAGATTGACTAGTTTTCTGTGAGTATGGTTTCAGTGTGTCTGCCCTCTGATGCCCTCTTGCAACACCTCCCATCTCTCTTGGGTTTCTCTTACCTTGGGCGTGGGGTATGTCTTCACGGCTGCTCCAGCAAAGCGCAGCTGCTGCTCCTTACCTTGGACGAGGGGTATCTCCTTACCGCTGCCCTTCCTGACCTTGAACGTGGGCTAGCTCCTCTAGGCCCTCCTGCGCCTGCACAGCCACCGCTCCGCGGGGTTGCTCCTCCGGGCCGCCGCCCTGAGCTTGGATGCGGGGTGTCTCCACTCAGCTGCCCCTGACCTCGGATGCAGGGTAGCTCCTCTCCGCCGTTCCTGCGCCGTCGCAGCCTAGCACTCTAGGCCGCTGCCCCTGACTTTGGACGTGGCGTAGCTCCTCTCGACCATGCTCAGTGCGCTGGCTCGCAGCCGTCCGCGCTCAGTCCGCCCGCGCTCAGTACGCCTGCTTGGGGCGCTGGCTCGCAGCCGCCTGCGCTCAGCGCGCCTGCGCAGTGCGCCGGCTCGCAGCCGCCTGCGCTCAGCGCGCCTGCTCAGTCTGCCTGCCTGTTCGGGGCGCCTGCTCGGGGCGCCTGCTCCGGGCGCCTGCTCGGGGCGCCAGCTCACAGCCGCCTGCGAGTTGATCATTAAAGGCAGTCAAAACTCCTGCAGCTTTGAAAAAAAGAAAATATTGAGAGGATATTTTTTCTTCCTTTTGATTTCAGCAAGACAGGTCAAAACCTGGTTTTATTTTAGAGGTTCTACATGCGTTCTGTAACAGCATCACTGAAATGTAATTCACATACAAGATAGCTCACCCACCTAATGTGCATGTTCCCTATTCTGCTCTAGCATGTGCTCAGAGACGTGTGCATCCCAGCATCACAATGATTTTAAAAGTCTCATCAACCCCAGAAGAAAGCCAGCTTCTGAGCTGTCACTCCCATCTGCCAGTGACCCTTATTCACAGGCAAGCACTGACCTGCGTGCCAACCCAGCAGCGTCGCCTGCCTTCGGCATTTTGTACGATTAGAGTCACACAAGGTCCACTGTGACCCACGTAGTCCACTTGGCATAGCGTTCACAAGGTTTATCCATGTGACGCCGTGTATTAGCACTCCCCCCTCTTTTTTTAACTTTACTCCTTTTTATTGACAAATAATTTCCTGTAGTCATGTACGGATGTGAGAGTTGGGCCATAAAGGCGGCTCAACACTGGGGAACTGATGCTTTCGGACAGTGGTGCTGGAGAAGACTCTTGAGAGTCCCTTGGACTACAAGGAAATCCAACCAGTCAGTCCTAAAGGGAATCAGTCCTGAATACTCATTGGAAGGACTGATGCTGAAGCTGAAGCTCTAATACTCTGGCCACCTGATGCAAAAATGTGACTCACTGGAAAAGACCCTGAAGCTGGGAAAGATTGAAGGCAAGATGAGAAGGGGACGGCAGAGGATGAGATGGTTGGATGGCATCACCAGCTCAATGGACATGAGTTTGAGCAAACTCCAGGAGATAGTCGAGGACAGAGGAGCCTGGCGGGCTGCAGTCCATGGGATCATAAAGAGTTAAAGAGTCAGACATGATTTAGCAACTACATAACGACCACAAAAAACTATTCACTTCAGGTAAATGAATGATGCTGGCCATGAAGGCAAACACATCTAATTCAGAGATGGTACTGCATATTCTCAGTAAATAATACATTCTTGGGTTCAGGAGATTATAAATACATCCTAGACCAAAAGATAAGTCAATTACATTTTGATATGGTATCTATAAATAGTGGCTCCCACGATAGTAAATTTATTACATCACTACATCCAATAATACTAGAATACAGTAATACTATAATACTAATTTTATAGATTTTTTTTTTGGCAACGTTTTCTGAGTTTACTGTGATTTTTAAAATCCACAATGTGACTTTGGCAACAGTATCTTAAATTGCAACCTGAAAATCCATAGTACTGTATATACCCTTATTAAGACCTGTTTTGTCTTTGTATGGTGAATGACACAAAACACTGGCTTTGTTATAAATAAAGCCAGAATAGCATTATAAAGATAAAAGTGCTTTAAAAACATTTTTAATTGAAATGGAAATTTGAAGTTATCTGCAGGCTTTACCTACTGAGCCAAGGATTAATTCACTCCCATTCTCCACCTACCGAGTTGTATTACCACCTATATCTAAAAGGGCAAACATGTCACCTAAGATAAGATACAAGGAGTAAGTTTAAATAGCCCTTTGTCATGACATAGTCTGTCCAGTAATCTATGTGTTTAAACAACAAAATCAAGGCAAACCAGGACTGCATAAGATAGTGGACTATCCAAGTTAAACATAATGCCAAAATTGAAAGAATTCAATAAATTGCACGTTTGTTAATTTACAACCAGTGGTAAAGAACCCACGTGCCTAGTGCAGGAGACATGAGACGCTGGTTTGATCCCTGGGTCGGGAAGGTCCCCTGGGGAAGGAACCGGCAACCCGCTCCAGTGTTCTTGCCTGGAGAAGCCCCTGGACAGAGCAGCCTGGAAGACCACGGTCCACAGGGTGGCAAAGAGTTGGACACGACCGAGTGACTCAGCACGTTGTTGTCTTCACTGTGACCATCGTTTGCTGGTGATATATTGTCCTTTGACTGACGGGAATTCAACTTTATGCTGCACTACAGTCAATGCCCCACTTCCATTTCAAGGGCTGACTTGGCTTTTAGGGCCTCAGGAGCAGCCACACGCCATGGATCGAGGCTCTCCGCGTGCTGGTCCTCCAGCCGTGTGGCCGGCACAGACGCAGACAAAAGCCCTCTCCCAGAACAGGGACGCAGCCGCACGCGCCCCTTGCATCGCGTTCAACCAAGTCTTTGGCTTTTAAAAGTGCTCTTTAATTTTTCCCTCTCACTAAAAGCTTAAATACACAAACGCTCAGTGTTGTACATTTGCTTTGCTTGTGAGGGCACTCCTAGGTATAACAAAGATAACCGTCGTTCCAAAAGCTGAGCGCGCCAGCAGCCAGATCACAGTCTGCCAGTCACTCGTGACGTCACTCACACCTTCAACCAATGAGCGCCAGGGGAGGGTCCCGCCCCCGCTCATCCTTTCAAGCTCATCGGTACCAAAGTCTTGCAAAACAGACGTGGCTTCATCTAAGAACAAAACAGTCAAGTCAGAAACTCTTATGGCGAATAACTTTCAGACAACAGTGACATGGTGAAAGGCGACGGCTCGACTCAGAACTCGGCTTTGCTCCCAGTCCTGCCTGCTTTCTGAGCTGAGTGAATTGGGCGACTTCGCGAATTTAAACCCCGTTTCCTGCGTAGTTCTGCTGTGAAGAAGAAAGAGGACAGCCTCCGGAAGAGGTCTGCGACGGTATCTGAGGACCGTCCTCAGGGCTCCTCCGCTCAGGCTCCTGAGACTGCCTTCGCGGCCGCTCACAGGAGCTCCTGCACAGGGCCCGCTCCCTGTCTGTCCTGCCCTGCTTTCAAAGAACACTCTGTCCAGCGCCCACGAGCAGTTCTGCCACCTTTCAGTCATAAGAAATATGAAATCTTAGCCAGATATCCAGTTTGGCAAATATCCCACTGGAAGATATTTAAATCTCAGAAGTTAAAGAAAAGAAAGACATAACGGACTGAGTTTAGACAAAGGAAGTTTTAAGAACGAATTAGATTAAGAAAGCCGCAGACTCTTTTGTATAGGCACAACTTCACAGGGCCTCCCAGGTCGTAAAGAATCTGCCTGCCAATGGAGGAGACTCAGAGACTCAGGTTCAACCCCTGGGTTCCGAAGATCCCCTGAAGGAGGGAAGGGCAACCTGCCCCAGGATTCTTGCTTGGAAAATTCCATGGATAAAGGAGTCCATGGGATCAGAAAGAGTTGGACACGACTGAGTGACTGACCACACACACACACCACACACACACACACACGTAGAGTCTCAAGAAATAAAAATGGCTAAATGGCATATAGTTTATATTCCGCAGAGAGGAATGGATTGATTCTTTTCTATACTTTAACTGGACAATCTCCATATAAAATGCAAAGTTCATTTGCTACATATGCAAACTGCTCTTTGTTAAACACAGAAAACAAACAACAACAAAAAAGGCAACTCATAAGGTCTGGGAAAGAGACATTAAAGACGAGGAAAGGAAATCAAGGAGAGCCGTGATTGTATCTCTAAGCTTGAGGTCATTCCAGTTTTTCATTTTTCAAATCCCAGTCTCCTATCCACATAAGACCTTTCCATTATGCTCAATGTTGTACATATATAATTTAACAAATTTTGTCCTTTGCTCCTTGAGAATACATATATGGCAGCAAATTGGAAAACTCAGCAGTGGCCACAGGACTGGAAAAGGTCAGTTTTCATTCCAATCCAAAGAAAGGCAATGCCAAAGAATGCTCAAACTACCACACAATTGCACTCATCTCACATGCTAGTAAAGTAATGCTCAATATTCTCCAAGCCAGGCTTCAGCAATACGTGAACCGTGAACTCCCTGATGTTCAAGCTGGTTTTAGAAAAGGCAGAGGAACCAGAGATCAAATTGCCAACATCCGCTGGATCATGGAAAAAGCAAGAGAGTTCCAGAAAAACATCTATTTCTGCTTTATTGACTATGCCAAAGCCTTTGACTGTGTGGATCACAATCAACTGTGGAAAATTCTGAAAGAGATGGGAATACCAGGCCACCTGACCTGCCTCTTGAGAAACCTCTATGCAGGTCAGGAAGCAACAGTTAGAACTGGACTTAGAACAACAGACCGGTTCCAAATACGAAAAGGAGTATGTCAAGGCTGTATAGTGTCACCCTGCTTATGTAACCTCTATGCAGAGTACATCATGAGAAATGCTGGACTGGAAGAAGCACAAGCTGGAATCAAGATTGCCAGGAGAAATATCAATAACCTCAGATATGCAGATGACACCACCCTTATGGCAGAAAGTGAAGAGGCACTAAAAAGCTTCTTGATGGAAGTGAAAGAGGAGAATGAAAAATTTGGCTTAAAGCTCAGCATTCAAAAAATGAAGATCATGGCATCTGGTCCCATCACTTCATGGGAAATAGATGGGGAAACAGTGGAAACAGTGTCAGGCTTTATTTTTGTGGACTGCAAAATCACTGCAGATAGTACATCATGAGAAATGCTGGACTGGAAGAAGCACAAGCTGGAATCAAGATTGCCAGGAGAAATATCAATAACCTCAGATATGCAGATGACACCACCCTTATGGCAGAAAGTGAAGAGGCACTAAAAAGCTTCTTGATGGAAGTGAAAGAGGAGAATGAAAAATTTGGCTTAAAGCTCAGCATTCAAAAAATGAAGATCATGGCATCTGGTCCCATCACTTCATGGGAAATAGATGGGGAAACAGTGGAAACAGTGTCAGGCTTTATTTTTGTGGACTGCAAAATCACTGCAGATGGTGACTGCAGCCATGAAATTACAAGATGCTTACTCCTTGGAAGGAACGTTATGACCAACCGAGACAGCATATTCAAAAACAGAGATATTACTTTGCCAACAAAGGTCCGTCTAGTCAAGGCTATGGTTTTTCCAGTGGTTATGTACGGATGTGAGAGTTGGACTGTGAAGAAAGCTGAGTGCTGAAGAATTGATGCTTTTGAACTGTGGTGTTGGAGAAGACTCTTGAGAGTCCCTTGGACTGCAAGGAGATCCAACCAGTGCATTCTAAAGGAGATCAGCCCTGGGTGTTCATTGGAAGGAATGACGCTGAAGCTGAAACTCCAGTACTTTGGCCACCTCATGCGAAGAGTTGACTCACTGGAAAAGACTCTGATGCTGGGAGGGATTGGGGGCAGGAGGAGAAGGGGACGACAAAGGATGAGATGGCTGGATGGCATCACCGACTTGATGGATATGAGTCTGAGTGAACTCTGAGAGTTGGTGATGGACAGGGAGGCCTGGTGTGCTGCGATTCATGGGGTCGCAAAGAGTCGGACACGACTGAGCGACTGAACTGAAGATGTACACATCACCACTGTTTGCAACTACACAAATGTGAAACTAAAATTAATGTCTAGTAATTGAGGACTGGCTGACTGAATCGCTCCTGGAGAAGATCAACGTCTAATGAGGAAGAGCTGAGAAGGGACAAGATTCACGGTGCGTGCCCAGAACCTCCTCTGCTGGTCATGCTCTCATCCCAGCTGAGACTGAAAGCTGACGATTTCTAACCCATCCAGCTTATACTTTCTGGGACTGTCCAAGCGTTCCCTTTTGCACTGGTCGAATTCTCTAGGGGCCTGACTCGGCTTAGCTTCAAGTGAGATGTAAAACAGCACGAAAAGGAGAAACAGCGAAAAGCCCAAGCAGCGTGAATGCACGACAGTCTATCATTCCGGGAAGCGCAGGCTTCAGAAGCGCCAAACTCATGACGCTGACAGTTGCTAAAAGAAAGCAGATCCCGTCCACTGTATGCTTTCACTTTTCAGAAAGCATGAGGGGGATATCACACAGTATATCTACCAAAAGCATCAAGTGACGTAGTTCAGAGACATTCTTATGGAGGATAATATGGCTACATTTTTCCCATTAGAAATTATTAGGATGATTTTATCAAAGAAGAAAATTTTAGAAGCTGATATCTGAAGGAAGGAGAATTGGCTTCTCTTCCACTCGCACATATATTCTCAGGATGAATCTAAAAACTTCTCATCTTAAGCCCCATAAGTTCCGCTGAATGTAAAAGATGTTTTAGGCTACTTATCTAGTTGGAGGGAGGAAGATCACTTACTTTCATCCAGCCTTGAAATTGCTGACAGATGACATAACATAACAGACATCATGGAACAGCAATTCACACTGAATCCAGCAGTGTGATAAGAAAGTAAGAAGGTGGGGCTAAGGAGGGGAGAGGGGAAATAAAGTGGGGATATCAACTGCCCCCTAGACAGCACCTCATCAGGAATTTTAGCACGCTTTGGAATTCAGAAGTGCCTGGGAACTTCCTGGTGGTCCAGCAGCAGGGCCTCCCTCGTAGCTCAGCTGGTAAGGAAGCTGCCTGCAGATCTGCCTGCAGTGCCAGAGACCTGGGTTCGATCCCTGGATTCAGGAGATCCCCTGCAGAAGGAAATGGCAACCCACTCCAGCACTCTTGCCTGGGAAATCCCGTGGACAGAGCAGCCTGGTGGGCTGCAGTCCAGGGGGTCAGAAGAGTCGGACACGACTGAGCGACTGAAGCAGCCCCACCAGAGGTTAGGGTCTCACACTCCCACGGCAGGAGGCACAGGTCCAGCGCCTGGCAGGGAAACTAAGATCCCACAGGCTTTGTATTTCAGCCCACAGTGGTGGGAGGTGCTTACAGAGACAGGGGAATAAGGATGCTGACTATTATCACGGCAAAGAGCAAAGGGATGAGGCTGAGGGGCCAGGACTGTAAGCGCAAGGAGTATCAAACTACAAGGTCCTCAAGGTCACCTTCCAGACAGAAGAGCCTCACACGCTGTGGTCAACACCCTTACCATCAGGACATGCCGGGCTTCCCCAGTGGTCCGTGGTAAAGAATCTGCCTGCCAGGGCAGGAGACACGGCTTCCATCCTGGTCTGGGAAGATCCCACACGGCTCGGGGCAACTAAGCCATGTGCCCCAACTACCGAGCCTGTGCTTTAGAGCCCGGGGGTGCAGCCACTGGAGCCCACGCACTCCAGAGCTGATGAAAAGCCATCCAGCACAGCCAGAGCAAAGGCCACACAGCAGTGAAGACCCAGCACAGACATAGACAAATGCAATTATTTTTAAGGACGTGCCACAGCAGCAGAGGCGGGCGTGGCTTGCCACCTCTAGCGTGCGCAGTCGTGGGTGGAGGATCCGTCTGGGCATCAGGGATGTCACGCCACCTTACCACTGGCTCCTTTTCTCCTGCTTCCTATTTCTGAGCCTATAGAACCCTGTACTTCCTTCTGGAAGGACCAAGTAGCACTCACAGGCATTGTTTAAGAGCACTGACAAACCCCAAGGAGAAGATGTGATAGACCTAGTCTGTAGACTTAGTGTTTCTGGAAGGCAAATCAATTCTGCCTCCGAAGACGCTGCATCTTCCCTTCCAAGTCCTGGGATGGATCTGCTCCTGCTGGATCACAGTCCTACAGAGTCCAGGCATTTCATGTCACTCAGTATGCTGTACATTAAAAAAAAAAAAAAAACTGTCAAGACTAACAAATAGGAATATTATGCTGTTTAAATCATGTGTCTGTTGGAAAATAGGAGTTGAGCATTAATTACAATAGAAGATGAAATCTGTTCATTAAAGAAAATCTAGACTATACTTAAAGCCATAACAACCCACCTCAAACCACCCTAAAGGGATGCAGGCGTTGAAGGCTCTGCTTTTCAAAGCAGCACAGTCCTTGATTCAAGAAGGGAAAGCAATTGTGTTCAAGTGTTTTACACCGCACAGGGATGGTTAGGTGCCTGGGATACAAAACTCTTCAAGAGGCAATAACAACAGTGAATCAGAGAACTAAAATAATTACTTCCTGAGTCCTGACAACATTTAGAAGGGGACATGAAAGCAGGAAATTGATTTCAGGGCATAAAGTTCTGTGAACTGACGTCACTAAAACAAAACACTGCACACACACCAAGTCAGAACCCAGTGACACTCATGTAGCTGGCGGAAGCGAGGACAGGAGATGGAAAAGGCAGCAAGGACGGAGCCCCTCTAGTGAGACAGCGGGCAGAGCGCGGGAGCGCATCGCGCCGGGGCACACAGGCCTCCGCTGCTGCTCTGACTGCCAGACAAGCGGAGGGCATCCGCAGGCGGAGGGTCAGTCACGCTCGTTCTTCTCTGTGCACCTTCAAATGATGGCTGGGTACCTCCCAAGGGCTAGAGCCTTGTACTGCCAGTGATAAAATTCAGAACAGAGCACATGTTTTTCAAAGATGAGGTTGTTTTTCAGAGACTAATTCGTATCACAAGTGCAGAGAGGTCTGAAGACAAATGTACTTTGGCAAATGGAATACCTCACATACAAAATTCAGTGAAAGATATCGGCAAGTCTATTCTAGGTCCTTTGGAACTACTGACATAAATCCAAGGGCCTTTAGTGTCGATTTATTTTTTAAAGTATGTATTCATCATAGAGTACATACGATTAAGACCAGCAGTGGATGAGGCCATTAAACCTATTACTCTCTGCCCATCAAGGCATCTGACGATGAGGATATGCTGATGAAAACAGTAACCATCAGCCAACATTTACAAAGTGACACACCGCGCCAGGCCCTGTGCTGAGCACATGGCACGACCATCTCATCCAGTTCTCAGGGCAGCAGCGAGAGCTGCCACAATTACTCATAGTGTACAGATGAGGCTGCAAGGCCCCCCAGTCATTAACCAGAAGGCCCGGGAGAGAGCCCGAGGCGGAGGGCCCCATCCTTCACTCTCCTCACTGGACCGGCCCCATCCTGTAACGCCAGCTGAGCACGAGACAAGCTCACTAACAGGAGCCGCGCCTGCTTCTCCCTCCTTCCTCCTGTCGCAGGGAACAGAGGACAACTCGGCTGAACGTGTTTCCTATGAAATGCTTCGCCAGGGTAAATGCCTGCTTATTAAAAGGGCCAAACGGGGGGCCTGGTAAACACGCTTCTTCCTACACATGGCCCTGGGTTGAACGCTGCCTTCACTCTTTACTAAGTGACTTAATTTCCCTGAACTTCAGCTTTATTCATCCATAAAGACGCATTGCGGGAGCAGTGAAACAGCGTAGGTAAACGGCTCACTAGCGTCTCCAGTCCCCACGGGCGTTCGGTCAGCCACGTGCAGGCCTCCCAGTGAGTGCCCACCAGGGTCAAGGCCCAAGGACCCCTTTCCCACTATGACCCCTTCCGGACTCCGCCTATGTGTGCTCTGGGGGAACAGGGGGCATCCTACCGACACCAAATAAACTCAGCACAGCCAACGCCGTAGAGGAGGACATCCGCTGAGGTGCAGATACTACCCCGAACCACCGCCTGCGGAAGCCACCAGAACCGCTCCCAGGTGATGTCGCCTTGCCACGCCGGGGAGGGCTACCGCGCAGCCTGTTACACAACCTGTACAATAATTTACGAGACTCTCCTTTTGAGACTGGAGAGACTAGAACCCTTGAAGGAGGAGGAGACAGATGTTCAGAAAAGGAGGGTGTCAGTGGTGAGATTTAGTAGCTAAAAAATCCAAAAAAACCTGTCTCCATATATTTTTTTTCCTTAATATATACATTTTACTGAAGGATAGTCAACTTACAACGTTTCAGGCATACAAGGTGATTCAGTTATACATATACACATATATTATTTTTCAGATTTTTTCCATTATAGGTTATTACAAGATGTTGGCTATGGTTCCATGTGTGATAGTTCCCAGTAATATTTGTTGCTCGTTTCATATTTCAAAATTAGAAATTTGGCATCCTATTCATATATTTTCTATATTATTTATATTTGTACTCACTTTTTCTTAAAAAAAAAAAAAGGAAGATAGAACATATAGGAATAATTTCACCTACTTCTTTTTAACCAATAAACTTTATGTACTAGAATAATTTTAGTTTTATGCAGAAAAGGCTGTAATGATAGTAGAGACAGTTCTCCTATACTTTTCACCCAGTACCCCTTGATGTTAACAAACATGGTATCAAAACAACTAAGACCCTAACATCAGGACACCCACCGGCTTTAAATCTAACCTAGAGCTTCCAGGAACTCCCTGTGTGGACTCAGGAAGCATACTGTTCTTTGGAAGCCCATGTTTCAGAGGGAAGGTCACTCAGTTACTTAATAAAAAAGACGTTTGTCCTTGCAGCTGACAAGGCCGGCTGCCTGTCCAAATCCAATCTCCCTTTCTTCCTGCTTCATCATTTGCACAGGGCGGGAGTGCCCGCCCCAGCAGCAGGATCCACTGGCCGCCTTCCAGGAGAGGGGCCACGTGACGGAGGCCTGGCCCTTGAATGCAGGTAGGACTCTCCGGGAAAGGCGGCTCTCCGTAAACAAAAAGGACCCCAACCCCCTGCCCCCTACCTGCCTGGTTCTGTTCAAGCAGGCACTGCCA
Source organism: Litocranius walleri (assembly GCA_006410535.1). Lineage (NCBI taxonomy): Eukaryota > Metazoa > Chordata > Mammalia > Artiodactyla > Bovidae > Litocranius > Litocranius walleri. The sequence continues at coordinate 42,281 of SJYG01000386.1, forward strand.
CATTTTCTCCTATTTGCAGTAAAACACAGTTCTGTTATTATTCCAAACTCAGGTCTGGAGACTGAAATCAAAGGCTTAAAAAACCAAAACTCTGTTTATCTACAGCGCATACCCATAACAAACTATGCTGGACTCAGGAGCCGAGGGCAATTAGACAGCAAGTCTTACAGGCAGAAGATACGCCTTCCTACTCTGATCAGGTTGATTCCCTGGTGACACAGCCGCTTATGGACAGTCCCTGGGTCTCACTGTTTCCATCTGTGGAAAAGAAGTTACAGTAACTTCTTTAATCCAAAGCAAGTGCAATTAAGACACATGTGGGAAGCCATAACTCTCTTGAAGACAGGATTGCAAATGATGCCCATGCACGAATAAATAATATTGTTCTGCTACAAAGCCCAAAGAATCCTCCAACAAAAGACCGAGCATTTAAGAAATGCTCCTGAATTTCGGGTCGAGTCCTGGATCAGCCTGTCCTGAGCCAAGAGACCTACCGAGACCAGACACAGTCCAAATGATTGCAGTCAACAATTTCTGGCCTGTGGAAATATTTAATCGAAGGCAATGTTAAAATATCAGAGGAGAAAGAAAGCACGATTATGAAACCACTGTGCTAAACAGAGAGCTGTGATTTCCGTTCCAGAAACCTGCGTGGCTGGCACCCTGGTCTATTTGGGTGTCCAAACTGGCAGGGCAAAGTAGAGACACCAAGGTGCTTCCTCAACACAAATTTTCAGGCATTTCAACCATTGAAGAACAAAGTTCTCTGAGCTGAGCGGCTGAAAAATGAAATACACACTCACCAAGACACCACCAGCCCTTGTGACGATTTCAAAAAGGTCTACAGGGATTCCCTGGCAGGTCAGTGGCCAAGAATTGCCTGCCAGTGCTGGAGACACAGGGTTGAACCTTGATCTGGGAAGACCAGACTTCACGTGCCGAAAGGTGACTAAGACCCTGCACAGCCATTAAGCCTAGGCTTTAAAGCCGGGGCTTCTCTCGTGACTCAGACGGTAAAGAACCCGCCTGCAGTAGAGGAGACCTAGGTTCACTCCCTGGGTCAGGAAGATCTCCTGGAGGAGGGCGACCCACTCCCGTGTTCTTGCCTGGAGAATCCCATGGACAGAAGAGCCTGGCAGGCTACAGTCCATGGGTCAGAAAGAGTGGGACATGACTGAGTGACTAAGCACAGCACTAAAGCCTGGGAGACGCAGCGGCTGAGCCCAGGTGCCCCGGAGCGCGAGCTCTGCGGGAAGAGAAGTGACCAGGCACAGCACTGAAGCTTCTGCTAACCCCAGCCAGAGAAAGGCCCACGAAGCCTCAAAGACCCAGCGCAGCCAGAAATAAAGAAATAACATTATTTTTTTAAAAAAGGTTTAGAGCTGTCTTCTTCAGAATAGCTGACAAGCACTCGAAATGCAGCGAATCTGAATTGAGTTGAGCTGTACACACAAAATACCCTGGATTTTGAAGATCAAGTATTTTTAAAAAAGAAGGTAAGACAGCTGGTTGCTATTTTTCATACTGATTGTATTTTGAAATAACATTCTGGAGATTATGTGTTAAGATATATTACTAAGGGAAGTTTTACCTGTTTTTACTTTTTTTCACTGAGGCGATTTGAAAAGTTTAAATCACAAACAAGGACTGCGTTTGTGGCAATCCAGTCTAGAGGCCGGTATCTCACAGGCACAGATCAGCTAACCAACAGGGGAGCTCATCCCTTCAGTGCAGCACGTGGAGAGCTGTCTGTCCTGGAAGATAACTCCCATCCTGAGCTCCTGACAGCCGGGGGTCACGAGCTGCTGCTACTGTGTCTGGTGGGGTTCTTTTCCCCCTCACACTGTCTGCCCCAGCACTCTTTCTTCGTTTTGATGAGGAAGTACACTTTGTTCCCACTTGATATGAATCCCTGCTTGAGGCTATGTGCTCAACAACCAAGCGAAGGGCTTCAGTGACAGGAGTGATTTTGCCAGCAGCCAAAACCAGCACACTCAGCCCTGCTCCAGGCCTGCTGGCTTTGGTGGTTTCTAATCAGACTGAAACCCGGGCGCCTGAGGCAGCGGCTCCAGTAAAAGGGAGAACAGAGAGCCCGCTGTGCAGGGTTTCCTTGAGGCGAGGATGGAAGAGGGGGTAGGCTCCTTGTGTCAAGCGTTGCTCCTGGGACAGAGAAGAAAGTGAAGGGGAGCTTTTCAGAGCAAAGCCAGACAAGACGCCAAAGACTTCAAAATGTTATGCCAATGTTAAAACAACATACAGACATTTTAACAAAAAATCATTCTCTAAATTAGACTAAAATTGGTTACGAATAAATAAACATATTTTCCCAACTGTAATAAGGATGCGTGTGAGTCTGTGTGTGGGTAATCCTTCCTAAATTTTAACCTAATACTCTCATAGTCACAATAATCAGAGTTTACATATGGCCAGTTTTTCTTTTTATTTTTATTTTTTTTATAATAGCCATATTTTTGCTAGAAATTATTTTACAAACTAGTTCTCCTACAGTTCTCATTTGACCTCCCCTATAGAATATAATTCCAAGGAGCAGAGCTCTAGTCTGATCAATTCAACATTATGTCCCCAGCACATGTGGACCCAAAACAGAATTTTTATAATAAGCATAAATCTAATGTTCACAATAACAGTGTTTCTAACTTCTATATAAGTTTATAACGATGCATAGTATAATAAACATACTTTTACAATCCCAGTAATTATTACAATCATTTTTATATTTCTTTCAAGTCTTTTCTATTATCCTATACATAAAATTCAGTCTAGTTTTTCGCTCTGAATCAGTGAGATTATACTAGTTTGTGGTGAGGTATCAGATAACCAAAACGTGCCAGCAGATTAATACGGTCAGGCTTTATGCATCGTGGATGCTCTGTGTCCACTGTGGGTCTGGGTGTGTGTATGTGCATCATGGATGCTGTGTCCACTGTGGGTCTGGGTGTGTGTATGTGCATCGTGGATGCTCTGTGTCCACTGTGGGTCTGGGTGTGTGCATGCGTGCAGGGTGTCTCTTCTCACAGCAGCCACTGAGCCTGGCTGAGGCTTCCCACCAGTGTGCAGCAGAGGAAAGAGGATGCAGGAAGTCTAATGCTGGCTCTCAAAGTTCTCACCTGCACCTGGCAGAACTTAAGGCCTGCTAACTCACTCTGGTTTCCATTTCATCTGCCAACCGAATCTGCAACCATGGCTACTTTCAACAAAAAAAGGTGAGAAAGGGAAAACCTATCTTTTTAACTGAATTATATAGTTGATTTATAATATTGTGTTAGTTTCAGGTATACAGCACAGTGATTCAGGGACACACATTTTTTTCAGATTCTTTTCGATTATAGGTTGTTATTAAGACAGTGAATGTGGTTTCCTATGTGGTCCAGGAGCTTTAATAGTGCATCTGTTCCACATATGCACGCATGCGTCGCAGGCACCAGCCAGGTCTGACTCTTCGCATGGCTGCAGCCCTCCCGGGCCCGGCCCCTGGGATTTCCCGGGTAAGAGTACTGGAGCGGGCTGCCACTTCCTCCTCCACCTTACCTGCAGTGGTGGGCATCTGTTAACCCCGTACTCCCAATTATCCTTCCCCCGCCCCACCTCTTTTGCTTCTGGTAACCACACGTCTGATTCCTATATCTGTGATCTGTTCTGCTTTGTAAATAATTTCACTTGTACAATTTTTTGGATTATACATATAAGTGATATCACCAACACTGGGCTTTGACTTACCTCACCCAGTATAATCTCTGGGCCCACCCATCTTGCTCCAAGCGGCAATGTCTCAGCCTTCTCTGTGGCTGAGTAGCACCCCATCACACATACGCCACGCTGTCTCAATCTGCGCCTCTGCCAGAGGCGTCTGGCTGCTTCCATCTCGGCTGTCACAGACAGTGCTGCTGTGAGCCTCTGTGCACTTGCGCCTCTTCAAATCAGAGTTTTCACCTTTTCTGGATTTTTGCTCAGGAGTGGGATCACTGGACCACATGCTAACTCTCTGTTTCCTTTTTCGGCAGCCCTCTGCATCCTTCGGGACGAGCCTGAGCTGTGGCAGTGAGAGCACAGCATCCCGCTCTCTCGGCCGCCCAGGAGCTGCCAAGCTTCAGTTTTTTCAGGAATTGCACGCTGCTTTCCACAGTGGCTGCAGGAATTCACATCCCCAGCAACAGTGCAGGAGGGTCCCATTTCTCCACAGCCTTTCCAGCATTTACCGTTTGTAGACTTTTTGGTGATGGCCATTCTGACCAGCGGGAGTTGACACTTCATTGTAGTTTAATATACAGTCAGTTTTATACCTAGTAATCATGCCATGGCATCAACAGACTGGAGTCTGTTTTTCCATTCCTGGTGGAAGAGGGAGGGAGGAGGAGGCAGATAGGAAGAGGGAGCATTTCCAAAGAATTGCAGGCCAGAACAGAAGACAGCCCAGATGCAGTCTGCGATGGGTGTATCAGCTGAGAAAACTGAGTTAAAGCGAGCAGCTGAGACTCTACAGCCTCACGTGGCGGGTGGGAGACCCCCATGAGAAGAACCTCAAGATGCTGCCGTGTAGCAGAGAAGCAGCTGCGGGGGTCCTCAGGGGGTGCCCGGGGAGAGCCTGGGTCCCCACGAGCCCCGCTGCCCTGGCTCCAGCCTCTCGCTGAGACAGGAGCTTTGGGGAGACTGAGGCAGGGTCAGAGCCAGCAAGGCCTCTGTGGCGGGCTGGAGAGCATGGGCGGGCTGCTCCTTAGTGGGAGCCTCGACCTCCTGCCCTAGCCCCGGCCTCCCCTTGAAGGCTGCGGTCAAGCTCACGTCCATCAGCAGCCAGGACTGACTGCTCACTGCCTCTTGCCCAGGAGGAGAGGGAAAGAGAAAGCAGCATCAGCCGTCTGAGCCATCCGTTCCGCCAAGACCCCGCTAAGCTGCTCCTCTAATAAACTTGGCACTCAGCCCCCATGTCACTCCAAAAATGACCACAGAGACCCAGCTCCGTCCTTACATTACATAAAGCCCTGAGAGCATACAGGCTGAGCACTTAATAGGAGACTGCACAGAGACAGTGTGCTGCTTAAAAAAGGCGCGTTTGGGCAAACTGAGGCCCATGTCCCTGCAGCAGCCGCTGGCCCACGAGGCGTCGGGAGCAGAGAGTCAGCAGGGGCCCGGGCTTCAGAGCCAAACACAGTCTCTACATAGAGGGTCAGTTTCTGGACACGTGAGAAAAGCCATACAGGTGTCCACCAAGGAGGGAAACGTGTGCGGTTGCGACCCCGCTTGCGGGAGACCTCTGCTCTTTGCGCGAAACGCCCTTCTTCTGGAAGGCTATGTGAGGCGAAGTGTCTCTCGCTTCCTTCATTCTTTCTAAACGTCAAGGCGTAGTGCAGCCACAGACCTGCCGTCCTTCAACAAGACCAACACTACGCTGTGTGCGAAAGGACTGGCTATGACTTACCAAGGAGCCTTGCCGCCTCACGCCGGCACTGCAACAGCATCCTGGCCGTGCCAACTCTCCTCCCGCCTTAGCGTCAGCTCTGACAAGACCTAAGCCAGAGCCACAGCCTATCAGAGGGCACACGGCAGGAAAATGCCCAGAAACTGTAACTCGAGAAAGGAAAAAGTTTTCATAGTAAATAATGGCCGCTGATAAAGACAACACTTTATATTGAAGTAGTGATGAAGTATTAACTATTGAAAGCAGATAGAGAGAATATTCTACCCAATCTTTACTCTCTTCTGTTCAGAGTTTAGTATTTAGGAGTTAAGAGTGATTACACTCATTGCAAATGACTCAACACTGTCATCGAAAGCAACAGGGATAGCAAGATCCAGTGAGCTGACCTGGGGGAGGATTAAATGAACTAACAGGAGCAAAGGTCAGCCTGCCCGCTGCTGCCAACTGCCCGGCACTCACTTCCTCGCGGCAACAGAACTTCCAAAATAACTCCTGGTGTTTTGGTGGAATAATGTCCCACCACCAGCTGGCGCAGCTCAGTCAGAGGGGCCTGCCCACGCAGGGTGCAGATGTGAGCAGCCTCAGTGGTCAGAGCTCCTCCACAGGCAGCCTCCAGAGGGAGGGCAGAGGCGGGGAGCAGCTGGCCCCCGGCTGTGGGGCTCCCTGCATCGCCGGCTCCCGGCCACCGGACCCCAGGATCGGCTCTGCTTCTCCAGGCGGCCCGGCTTTTCGGGCTTTGGGCCATCAGCGAGCTCTGCCATGCATCTGAAGCAAATGGTGGCTGAGCCTGCGTACAATATTCAGGGACCTCTGCCTGGCGTGAACGCCCAACACCAAGCCCAGCACATCCTCAAAAAGAGCCCACTGCTTATTCATGCATGTTTTACTGAGTAGCTAATATATAGATGCCAAGCCGGGCAGGGCGTCCAGAGACAAGAAAACATCCTCTGACCTCAGGGCTCCTGCATTCTAGCTAAGAGGAAAGAAAGACGAAGATTCTGGGTACCAACCGTAACGGAAAAACCTTCACTCTCTTGGTGGCAAGGAGTTACCAAAAGCAAAAGTAAGAAACGTGAGTAGGAGAGTCGTGGCGCAGAGGAGGAAAGGCGGGCAGGCAAGGACGGGCCACTGACAGAGGCGCTCCGCTCGTCCGGCTCCGGTCCGCTCCTCCGCGCCCTCCCTTCAACCGGCCCTCCACCTGGGCTCCTACCCCTATGGTTACAGAACTTCCAAAACACATTTTTTTTCTTTTTGTGGAAGAATGCCCTCTCCTACGTGGTGAGTCTGTCAGTCAAAGGATCCTGATCGCCCAGGATCAAGACGAGGGGATGTGACCGACCTAGCCCAGCCTTGGCAAAGAATCCTGCCACCCCCAAACAGTGATACCTGATCACTCCCAAGTCCCTGGCCTCGACCCTTGGCGCCTCCCATATAATCTTCCATCTGCTCGTCCCCCAGCCCTGCTCTGAGGCTGTAAATCCCCACTTGCTCTTGCTGTCCTTGGATGGGAGCCATCTCCCTCCCCCCGCTGCAATGCTCCTATTGCAACAGTCTTAAATAAAACCCTCCTTACAACTTAAACAAGCGTCAGAATGACTTTTTTTCCTGTAACATCACACAGCCTTGGGCAGGCTGCAGTCTTGTCTTCAGCCTCCTCAGTCATCAGCGCCCTATTGCTTCCCTTTCTTCCGTCTTTGATGCTTCCCTCCCTCCCTCTCTCTTTTCTTTTGGCTTGAATATTCTAGGCTGGGCTGACCTCATCAATGTTCTTCATCACTGAGAAGAAGTTACTTCCTGTCTGGACCTGGCAGCTAGCTTCCTTTGCAGAAAACCCCAAGTGCTTTTTTTCATGGCTCCCAGGGAGAATGTTTCAGTTACTCGTTTCCATGGGGAATGGGATCACCAAAACTACCCTCAAGCAGCTGGGAGGATTAAAAATATAATACATGGAAAACTGCTTTGCACGTTGCACAATGTTATATAAATATATTTTCCAGACAAAAGACAAAGAAAGGGGGCTTGATGAAGTGTTGAAATTGTTAAAGTGCTCTGACTAAATCTTTAAAAGAGGAAATTTATACGCCTGGACACAGTCTCGGTAGCCTGATTATCCAGGGTCAGCTGCTGCAGCTGTGAGTAATTTACCACGTGACTCTCTGTTGTCTACCGTCCTCCATGTAAGGACAAGATAGCCGGAGAGCAGCTCAAGCAGTTGAGGGAGGGTTTTATGGGAGTAAAAAATGTATTCATCACATTTGCAAAGGCCACACAAAAATCTCAAGGAGCTTGGTCATTGTGTGCAAAAAGGGAATCGGGCACTATTTTACGAGCTAGCAATGGTCACAGTCGCAATATCTGACAGGCTGTGTGAGCTGACGCAACAAAAGCTTAGAATCCTTTCTCCCTCTAGTGACTCTTGTCATCAGCGCCCAGCCTTCAGTGACCAAGAGCCAGATCGCTTTGATGTGAATCTTGAGTCTATCATTTTCCTAGCTCTTGTCTTCAGCAAGTTACTTAACCTCATTTTTAAAATGAGAATTATTATGATAACTAACTCATAGAATTATTCAGAGGCGCAGATAAGTAAATGAAGACAGTGAGTGGAAGTGTCTGGCGTATAGGAGGGACTCCGTACATTTTAACAGTTATTTAGAAGTGACCAGGTCAAGCACAATAGCTTGCATGGGAGGGGCATAACAGGTAGACTGCTAAAAGCTTTTGGCCACCACTATCGTTTCATTCTCCCAGCAGCTCTGTGCCGGAGAGAGTTACCGTAGCAGCCCTGAGACAGAAAGGCCTGCTTGTGGGGCTGGTCCATGCTGGCTTCTGGGAACTTGACTTTTGGAAAGTTCCCTAAGTGACCATCTGATAAGGCAGCTGTGCTTACCTGGGGCACCGCATTCTGCTGTACCAGCCTGACCAGGTTGTTTGCACACTGTGACTGATGGAGAACACGTGCTTCCCTGCTGAGTGTCTGGAAGGCCGGCAGGTGGCTGCCCGGCGGGTAGAGGCAATGCCCCCGTGAGCAGCCACCGAGAAAGCCTCGCCCTCCGAGTTTCAAGCGGGCTTCCCTGGGCAGAGACGCTCTGCGCGTGCTACTGCGGGCCCCCACTGGGGGCGGGAGGCAGAGCCGAGGACGCTGCCCCCAGATTTCTCCAGACAACACCCAGGACGTCTTTTCCCCTTGCCGACCCTTCTCTGCATCATTTCACCGAAACTCCAGCCAACCACCAACCGAAACTCTCAAAGGTGCATGACGTGACTCCAGTGTCATAAACTTCACAGCCTGAGGAACAGAAGCGCTTAGATGCGGACAAGGTCACACAGCAGGTGAAGGAGGTGCATGTGAATGCTGCCCGTTCTCTCCAAAGACCGTGTTCATTCCACAGGGCCAGCCAGCCACGCCCGGCCCCCCACGCCCGGCCCCCACGCCCAGCCCCCA
>SJYG01000386.1:51806-102578 GCA_006410535.1 Litocranius walleri
TCCCCCACGCCCGGCCCCCCGCGCCCAGTCCCCCCGCGCCCAGTCCCACACGCCCAGTCCCATAGCCCAGGGTGCTGTTCAGTCGCTCAGCCGTGTCCGACTCTCTGCGCCCCACGGACCGCAGCCCGCCAGGCCACCCTGTCCATCACCAGCTCCTAGAGTCCCCTCAGACTCGTGTCCATCAAGTCAGTGATGCCATCCAGCCATCTCATCCTCGATCGTCCCTTCCTCCTCCTGCCTTCAATCCATACATCCCGGACCAAGGGAAACTCCTTTCTAAGGCACAATGATTAGCAGCTATTGGTGAGCTATGCAACCTTGGGAAAATATCTTAAAGCTTTGAATCCTAGATTTCTTCACTGTAAAACTATAATAATAATAGTAATAATGTCATAGACCTGCTGTGAGGGTTTAATGAGATTATATATTCAACATATGCCACGTGTGAAGCACATAAATATCAAATACACAGTGCATTTATACATTAAAATTTATGAACTGGTTAGTCTAGAGCCTGGTACATGGTAAACCTCAATAAGTGAAAAGTCTAGATAACTATGCACGTATTAATCAGCATTCCTACAGGTGTGTAATTACACACATGTGAGCATGCAGGAATATTTATATAAACACATTCATATACATTTTCATGCAAGTTAATTACTCAGCTAAAAAATTCTGTCTTGATTATAGAGCACCATTCATAAAGGAAGCTGGTCAGGATTTCATAAGTGGGCCTGATTTTTACGCGTACTGGTTTTAAGCTAGGCAACCACTTTTATCCAGAAATCTTTTGCTCAAAGCCTAAAGTTTGACTTTCTTTAATGTTTAACCAGTGAAACTAATTATTAGCTGAACAGTTCAGAGCTTTGCTTAAAACCCTCACTGGTGTATCATTAACTCTAACAAACACATATGTGGTTGTCAAATTTTCATAATTCAAAGTTAGAACGAATTGCTGGGCTGAGAAACGGGAGCGTCCTTGGAAACTCTGGCTGCTCTATATAGAGACAGTCAGTCCTCCTAAAACCATGGAAAGCAAGTCAATAATCCCCTGCTTCATCCTTCACGCCGCAACACTGCAGCACGCACGTTTACAGCATGACGGGGCCACATTGTAATTGAGGGGTAGTTACTGGCTCTCTGGAAATCATTTGGAAACAATCTGTGGCATCCCTGTCTTCTCTCTGAACTCAAGGGGTAGAGCATCAGTCAGTAAACAGTAGCGTGGAAAGCTTGTTTTCTCTAGAACTTGCTATCACCAAGTTTTCTGTCTGGAGCAAAAATGACAGCACCAACTCCAACCCAAATGGCATTTTTATACCAATGGAAGGTCCCAGTCACTCCAATCAATTCTGAGTTCATGCATACTAGCAATGCCCACTTGGACGTTACTACCTAAGGGGCCTCAGAAAAATAACCTGCTGATGCTTTGGCTTCCTTATCTGTTAAATGGAGATAATAAAACTACCTGCTCAGCAGTTAACGGTACTCATTTGTTCACTTAAAAATGTGTTGAGAGGGTTGATCTCACATTAGTTGTTCTCACTGTAATAAGATACATTTAGCAGCAATCACTTGGCTTCCCGGGTAGCTCAGTGGTAAGAACCCGCCTGCCAGGGCAGGAGACGCAGGAGGCATGGGGGTGATCCCTGGGAAGATCTCCTGGAGGAGGAAACAGCAGCCCACTCCAGTGTTCTGGCCTGGAAAAATCCCGTGGACAGAGGAGCCTGGCACACCCCAGTCCACAGGGTTGCACAGAGGTGGACACAGCTGAGCACAAGCAAGAACAGCAGCTACTGGGCTGATCAAGACGCTCCTCTGGGCTTGTCCACGCGATGCAATGAGGAGGCCCCAGAGAGCTTCTGGGCCAACTCTATACACTATCTGCCTCTGGACTTCCCCGGGTTGGGCAGATGCCCCGCAGAAGGGAAAGGCTGCCCACTTCAGTATTCTGGCCTGGAGAAATCCATGGAGTCACAAAGAGTTAGACACAACTGAGAGACTTTTAGGGGACACAGGTTCAATCCTTGGTAGGGGAACTAAGATCCCATATACCATTTGACATGAAAAAAAAAATATATATATATATATAGGTAGATATATCTGCCTCCAAAAGTTTAAGAGGCTTCAAAAAGTTAATGTGCAAAATCACTAGAAAAGTGTCTGGCACACAATATAAATTAAATAAACAAATTAAATAGATCATACGTCTTCTGTTGTTCTCTAATTGTTTCTATATCCATTTTCTAATCCCTGCAAGGCTATAAGCTGTTTAAGGCCAGGGACCACACTGGCATCTTACAATTCTATTCACCTTGCAAACCTCAAGCAATAGCCCAGTTGCAGACACATTAGACCATCCATAAACAGCTGTGAGCGCGACTGTGGCAAATGAGAAAGGAGAAAAGACCCCCAAACCACTGAGAGGCCTGAGTGCCTTTCCAGCTAACGCTCCAGATCAGTGGTTTCCAAAGTGCTTGCGCCCAGGGCACAGCAACAGCTTTTCTGTTCCCAGTCACGGCACACAGGACCACGGCGTATGTTTACACCGTGTATTTCTAACTGAAATACGTGTTTTGCCAAGCAGCCCTTGGCATTACTGTATAAAATGTGCTCTGAAATGATGCGTGCTAGTGAAATCCAATCCACTGCACCTCAGACTTTTAAGGCGTGTCTGAATCACTTGAGGTCATGCTAGAATGCAGAGCAGATTCAGTGGGTCTTGAGTAGGACCAGAGATTCTGCCCTTCTGCCATTTCCCGGGTGACCTCGAGGACCCATGGACCACACCTTGAGCAGTGTCATGAGAGTCCAATCTAGTCTATTGAAAAAAATTTTTGTGTTTAGTGGTCCCTTTTTAAAAAAATTTTATTCAAGTATGGTTGATTTACAATGTTCCATTAATTTCTGCTATACGATAAAGTGACTTAGTCATACAGACATTCTTTTTCATATGCTTTTCCATTATGGCTTATCACAGGATATTAAATACAGTTCCCTGTGCTAAAATGTTTCTTAATATTTTAAATATTTAAACCCACTGAAGTGAGAGTCGTTCAGTCATGTCCAGCTGTTTTTGACCCCATGAACTATACAGGCCCTGGAATTCTCCAGGCCACAATACTGGAGTGGGCAGCGTTTCCCTTCTCGAGGGGATCTTCCCAACCCAGGGATTGAACTCAGCTCTCCTGCATTGCAGGCAGATTCTTTTCCAACTGAGCCATCAGGGAAGCCCTTTTAAACCTACTACAGGGCTAATTACCATTTGCAGTTTGTAAAACACTGCTCCAAATAATTTCAAAAGCTTCTTCCACCTCTATAATGTCACTGCTTCCTCCCTAACCCTGGGACAGAAACTCCAGGCCTGTGTGGAAGTGTGAGGAGGGGAGTTCACAGCAAGAGTGACTCAGGCATCACCTTTCCTGCTGACTCCTAGGCTGGAATGCTTATCTAGCTCCACCCTTTCTTCACTGCTCCAAGCCAACAGCCATGCAGCTGTATTAATAAACTGCTTGAGGGACTCCCCTGGTGGCCCAGGGGTGAAGGATTGCCTTGCAGTGCCGGGGACACAGGTTCGATCCCTGGTAAGGGAACCAAGCTCCCACAGGCCGCAGAGCAATGAAGCCCGCATGCTCTGGAGCCTAGGGCTGCAGCTAGAGAGTCCGTGCACTGCAACGAAGGAGCCCACAGGCCGCAAGGAAGACCGTCACAGCCAAACGAATGAACAAGTAAAGGAAAATATTTCACAAAGGAAATGAACTGATTGAGCACTTACTAAGGGCAGGGCACTGAGCCCAGCACTTCACACCTGCCTCGCTCACTCCCACAAGCACCTCATGCAAGCACGCCCATTTCACAGGTGGGAAGGGGCAAGCAGCTGGTCCAGAGCCTGTGTCCCCCGGGGGCCGGCCGCATGAGAACTGAGGGGGCTCACTGATGCCGCTTCCGGCAGTCACGCCCGTACACGCCCTCTCTCACGCTGCACGGGATGACCTGCCAGCCACTGTGAGCACGTGTGACTCCAAGGCTCTGCTCCAGCCATTGTGGCTTCTGCCTCTCCTCCTGGATCGCGCCCTTTGCAAGAGGGCATTGCCATGTTCTGAGGATTCTCAAGCAGTCTGATGAAGAAGTCTGTAGAGCAATGGACAGACGCTTCCTGCCAACAGCCAGCACTGACCTGGGGGGCATCCAAGTGAGGCGCCGTGAAGGAGACCCTCTGGGCTGTCAGGGCTCCCGACAACTGGCACCCTGGACAACGTCTCGACTCCAGCGCTCGGTAAGAGACCGCCAAGCCACACTGCCCGCGGCGCCTCCCAGACTGCCCAACCACAGAAACTGCACCGGGTAACAAACCCTTACTATTATTTTATGGCACTAAATTTTAGAGAACTCCTTACAGCATAATAGGTAACTAATCCGATTCTTCAACAATATGCTACGAATATATTGTATTATGATTCAGCCCCTTCAAAGAAGGCAGGGGGAAACTTAATGAAGGCCTTTTGGATGCTTCTTCAGCGTGGCAGCTTGAACCACGGTTCAGCAAATCTTCATTCTTCCATTGCAACTAACTTTGTGAGGGCCATCTACTTCCCATCCAAACTTGACCAGATGACCAGCTATAGCCAGTCGGATGTGAACCTGTGACGGTCAATTTCACCCAAGCAGAAATTTTTGGAGACACTGCAAGAATCTGCCTGCCTGCTCGAGCTTCTGGCCTCATCCATCAAAACAATATATTCCAAAAGGAGAAGAAAAAAACCCCACAATATATTCCAGAGAGTGGACGCTCCTTGGGTCTGAGTCCCAGAATGAGAAGGCATGAAACGTGAACTTGACGCCCAGCTTAGAGGCGAGCTAGGCTGCGTGCAGCAGAAGCACAGCTGGCTCAGAGCTGCGCTGGGGGCAGGGCGGGGCTCAGGGACGGCGGCGCTCACCGTGCTGTATGATGCCACGCTCCAGGAGCCGCTGGCAGAGCTGCTGCGCCTCCTCCCGCGCCGCGGCCTCCCCCTCCTGCACCAGCCAGTCCAGGAACTCGGACGCCATGAAGGTGCGCTCGTACTTGACCCCCTCCTCCTCCCGGGGCTGCAGGAGCGTGTTCTCAGGGCTCATCAACCTGCCGGAGGAGAGGAAAGGAAATAAGGCAGCCTGCACGTGCCAGTGGGGAGCGGGGAGAGGTGGGAGGAGGGGGGAAGAGGCACAGACCACCCCGTGTAAAATGAGCAAGTGCAAGGAGATGTGGTCCTGCGGGGAATATGGACAATACTTCATAACAACTTTACACACAGTATGAAAGTGAAAGTGAAGTTGCTCAGTCGTGTCCGACTCTTTGTGAGCCCACGGACTGCAGCCCGCCAAGCTCCTCTGTCCGTGGGATTCTCCAGGCAGGAATCCTGGAGTGGGCTGCCATTTCCTTCTCCAGCGGATCGTCCCGACCCAGAGACTGAACCTGCATCTCCTGCGCTGCAGGTGGATTCTTTACCGTCTGAGCCCCCAGAGAAGCCCCAACGGAGAATAATCTACGAAAATTTGGAATCACTATGGTGTATACTTAAAACTAGTATAATAGTGTAAGTCAACTACACGTCAATTAAAAAAAGAAAAAGAAACCTACACAAAATGAAAATCACTCAACTGAAATCCCACATCGCAGGCTTCCCTGAAGCATCTCAGTGAGCCTCTCAGACAGACACAGACGTGGCTGCCGTGTGCTGCCTCAAACGCGACTGTCAAGGAGCTGCTTCCGAGAGAACAAGCGGCCTCTCTTCCTGGTGACTGGTGAGAGCACGGAGAGTGCAGCCCAACTCCAGCCCAGCAGCCTGCACTCAGTCTGGGGGTGTGTGGCCAGCGGCCCAGCCATGTCTGACTCTCTGTGGCCCCTGGACTAAGCCTGCCTGGCTCCTCTTTCCATGGGATTTTCCAGGCACGAATATTGGGGTGGCTTGCCATCTCCTTCTCCAGGGGAACTTCCTGACCCAGGGATGGAACCCACATTTTTTGAGTCCCCAGCAGTGGCTGGTGAATTCTTTACCTCTGTGCTACCTGGGAAGCTCAGTATTCAATTTAGCCTTCTTGAAAGGGAGTTACTAACCAAATTGCAACCTTTCTTTAAAAAGTCTCATATTTCTTTCCTAAAGCCATGATTCCTTTCCCGAAATCACTGGATTACTTGCTATGGACTTAATGTTTGTCTCTTCCCAAATTTCATTTACATTGAAACACTAAGGACAAATGCGGGACAATTTAGAGACAGGGATTCGGGGACGCGATTATTCATGAGTGGGGAGCTCTGTTACGGAGGGAGACATTTTCCTGTGCCCTTGTAGGCTCTTCTGGCTGGTCTATGAATTAAACTGACGTGAGACAGATCAACAGGACAAAGTTATACAAAAGTTAGGTAACACGCGTGAGGGAGAGACACAGGGAAACTGAGCAGCTCACCAAAATGGGCAAAACCGTGGCCCTAAACACCACCAAAGTCAAAAGAGGGCGTTGCGGGTAGTGGCCGAGGACCTCAAAGAGGAAGAGAGTCGGACGAGGACAAAAAGCAGCGTTTGGGAAGGAAACGTTTGCTGTGGGGCGCAGAGAGGACGGGACACAGCGGAGTCTGAATGGACAGACTTCCCTGGGCGCCTCCCTGTCTGCGCGCGTAGCTCAGACCCGACTTATCTGCGTTCATCGCTCCTGTCCTGCAGCAAGTCCTCCGTCCACATTTTTTTAAGTCAAAGGTCAAATTTTCCTCTGGAGTCCTTCTGGGCTCTGATTGTTTTTAGCTCGAAATAATCCACGTACCAAAGAGATATTTGGGGTGGCAGAATGTGCTCCCTGATGGGCCCACGCTGCGATGCTGCTTCTGCGAGAAGGGCCGCTGCGCCTTGCCCTCTGAGGACACATGGGCACCGAGCTGTCCCAGCGCGCGCCGCGTAGGCCGGCACCTAGGCCTGCACTTCCCAGGCTCCAGACGGTGAGGAACGGGGGTCATTATTTAAGCCATCCAGTCTAGAGTGCTTTTTGCTAAAGCAGCCTGAACTGAGGCAGTGACCTGAGGGACTCCTTTAGGGCCCCCTCGCCGACGGCAGGGCTCACACCCCTGCCCAAGTGCTCCGCACGCCCGGGCTCTGTCTTTGCTTACATGTAGACAGCCCCCCGGGCTTCACCCACATCCGCACGAGGGTGCCCCATGAGTCCCTCCTCCGGCTGATCCAACAGCATCAGAGGCTGTGGGCGCTGCCCCCTCAGGGCCTGAGCCCCGGCAGGGAACCAGGCTTCACAGGCTGCAAATGATGTGCGAGGCAGCCACAGGAGTGAATAGTTTTAAAAATTAAAAAATACAACAGTAAAAATTCACATCTGATAATGTCTGGACTCTGCGGAAGATACAATGCCATGGCTTCGCATTGCTTCAGGGTAGAGACTGAAACCCTTTCTACGGCCTGTAATGCATGCAGGACCCTGACCCGCCCCTGTGGGACAGTCTCACCTCTGACCCAGCATCCAGAGGGGCTGGCCTGCTTTCAGCCCAAACATTCTACTGCTCTTCAGTCACTAAGTCGTATCCGACTCATGGACCGCAGCACGCCAGGCCTCCCTGTCCATCACCATCTCCCAGAGCCTACTCAGACTCAAGTCCATAGAGTCAGTGATGCCATCCAACCGTCTCATCCTCTGTCGTCCTCTTCTCCTCCTGCCTTCAATCTTTCCCACCATCAGAGTCCTTTCCATTCAGTTGGCTCTTCGCATCAGGTGGCCAAAGTATTGGAATTTCAGCTTCAACATCAGCCCTTCCAATGAACACCCAGGACTGATCTCCTTTAGGATGGACTGGTTGGATCTCCTTGCAGTCCAAGGGACTCTCAAGAGTCTTCTCCAACACCACAGTTCAAAAGCATCAATTCTCATGTGCTCAGCTTTCTTTATAGTCCAGTTCTCACATTCATACATGACCACTGGAAAAACCACAGCCTTGACTAGATGGACCTTTGTTGGCAAAGTAATGTCTCTGCTTTTTAATATGTTGTCTAGGTTGGTCATAGCTTTTCTTCCAAGGAGCAAGCGTCTTGTAATTTCATGGCTGCAGTCACCATCTGCAGTGATTCTGGAGACCAGAAAACAAAGTTTGTCACTGTTTCCATTATTTCCCATCTACTTGCCATGATCTTCATTTTCTGAATGTTGAGCTTTAAGCCAACTTTTTCACTCTCCTCTTTCACTTTCATCAAGAGACTCTTTAGTTCTTCACTTTCTGCCATAAGGGTGTCATCTGCATATCTGAGGTTACTGATATTTCTCCCAGCAATCTTGATTCCACCTTGTGCTTCATCCAGCCCAGCGTTTCTCATGATGTACTCTGCATAAAAGTTAAATAAGTAGGGTGAAAATGTACAGCCTTGACGTACTCCTTTCCCAATATGGAACCAGTCTGTTGTTCCATGTCCAGTTCTAACTGTTCCTTCCTGACCTGCATTCAGGTTTCTCAGGAGGCAGGTAAGGTGGTCTGGTATGCCCATCTCTTGAAGAATTCTCCACAGTTTGTTGTGATCCACACAGTCGAAGGCTTTGGCATACTCAAACAGAAATAGATGTTTTTCTGGAACTCTCTTGCTTTTTCGATTATCCAATGGATGTTGGCAACTTGATCTCTGGTTCCTCTGCCTTTTCTAAATCCAGCTTGAACATCTGGAAGTTCATGGTTCACATACTGTTGAAGTCTGGCTCAGAGAATTTTGAACATTACTTTACTAGCATGTGAGATGAGGGCAATTGTGCGGTAGGTTGAGCCTTTTTTGGCATTGTCTTTCTTTGGGATTGGAATGAAAACTGACCTTTTTCCAGTCGTGTGGCCACTGCTGAGTTTTCCAAATTTGCTGCCACATTGAGTGCAGCACTTTCACAGCATCATCTTTCAGGATTTGAAATAACTCAGCTGGAATTCCATCACCTCCACTAGCTTTGTTCGTAGTGATGCTTCCTAAGGCCCACTTGACTTTGCATTCCAGGATGTCTGGCTCTAGGTGAGTGATCACACCATATGCAGTCCAAGGGACTCTCAAGAGTCTTCTCCAACACCACAGTTCAAAAGCATCAATTCTCATGTGCTCAGCTTTCTTTATAGTCCAGTTCTCACATTCATACATGACCACTGGAAAAACCACAGCCTTGACTAGATGGACCTTTGTTGGCAAAGTAATGTCTCTGCTTTTTAATATGTTGTCTAGGTTGGTCATAGCTTTTCTTCCAAGGAGCAAGCGTCTTGTAATTTCATGGCTGCAGTCACCATCTGCAGTGATTCTGGAGACCAGAAAACAAAGTTTGTCACTGTTTCCATTATTTCCCATCTACTTGCCATGATCTTCATTTTCTGAATGTTGAGCTTTAAGCCAACTTTTTCACTCTCCTCTTTCACTTTCATCAAGAGACTCTTTAGTTCTTCACTTTCTGCCATAAGGGTGTCATCTGCATATCTGAGGTTACTGATATTTCTCCCAGCAATCTTGATTCCACCTTGTGCTTCATCCAGCCCAGCGTTTCTCATGATGTACTCTGCATAAAAGTTAAATAAGTAGGGTGAAAATGTACAGCCTTGACGTACTCCTTTCCCAATATGGAACCAGTCTGTTGTTCCATGTCCAGTTCTAACTGTTCCTTCCTGACCTGCATTCAGGTTTCTCAGGAGGCAGGTAAGGTGGTCTGGTATGCCCATCTCTTGAAGAATTCTCCACAGTTTGTTGTGATCCACACAGTCGAAGGCTTTGGCATACTCAAACAGAAATAGATGTTTTTCTGGAACTCTCTTGCTTTTTCGATTATCCAATGGATGTTGGCAACTTGATCTCTGGTTCCTCTGCCTTTTCTAAATCCAGCTTGAACATCTGGAAGTTCATGGTTCACATACTGTTGAAGTCTGGCTCAGAGAATTTTGAACATTACTTTACTAGCATGTGAGATGAGGGCAATTGTGCGGTAGGTTGAGCCTTTTTTGGCATTGTCTTTCTTTGGGATTGGAATGAAAACTGACCTTTTTCCAGTCGTGTGGCCACTGCTGAGTTTTCCAAATTTGCTGCCACATTGAGTGCAGCACTTTCACAGCATCATCTTTCAGGATTTGAAATAACTCAGCTGGAATTCCATCACCTCCACTAGCTTTGTTCGTAGTGATGCTTCCTAAGGCCCACTTGACTTTGCATTCCAGGATGTCTGGCTCTAGGTGAGTGATCACACCATGGTGGTTATCTGGGTCATGAAGATCTTTTTTGTACAGTTCTTCTGGGTATTCTTGCCACCTCTTCTTAGTATCTTCTGCTTTATTAGGTCCATACCATTTCTGTCCTTTACTGTGCCCACCTTTCCATGAAATGTTCCCTTGGTATCTTGAATTTTCTTGAAGAGATCTCTAGCCTTTCCCATTCTGTTGTTTTCCTCTATTCGTTTGCACTGATCACTGAGGAGGGCTTCCTTATCTCTCCCTGCTCTTCTTTGGAGCCCTGCCTTCAAGTGGGAATATCTCTCCTTTCCCCTTTGCCTTTAGCTTCTCTTCTTTTCTCAGCCATTTGTAACGCCTCCTCAGACAACCTTTTTGCCTTCCTGCATTTCTTTTTCTTGGGGATGGTCTTGATCCCTGCCTCCTGTACAATGTCACAAACCTCCATCCATAGTTCTTCAGGCACTCTGTCTATCAGATCTAATCCCTTGAATCTATTCGTCACTTCCACTGTATGATCTTCTCAAACGAACAATGATACAAACACCACAAAATGCATCGTTTCACTCCAGAGCAGGAGGAAATCTTAGGGATCAACCTAAGACAACTCCCTCCTCATGAGAAAAACGTAATTCTCATCTGAATGAGACAATGAACGACCGCATTTACTGCTCAGGGTCATGCAAACGAGCGGTTTATCGATGCTTATACACCGTATCATTCGCGGGCAATCGACCCTGCGTATCTGGGTGGGCACTCATACGATGCTCACCTTCAAAGCTCTCAGACTGACAGCCCAGCCCTGCTGTGGCAAGAACACAGGACCAGGACTCTGAAGATTTAAGTTTATTTAGAATGGTCACGTGGTAACCGTAAGATGAAAAGCAAGTCGCTTTTTTCTTGTTTTAATCTTCCCTCCTCTCGAGAGTGTGATGATAGCTTCACCCGCCTGTTGTGAGAACCACACGTGAGTGTGAGTAAAAAAACTTAACAATACAAAAGACCGTGTACACACAGAGTGCTGCGTTTAGTCCTGGTGCCTCCTCAGGGCACGATGAATTTGCACCAACAGCTCTGGGGACTCCTCTGAGCCATCTCCTCTCCTCCCAGAACCTTCAGAGTTCTGCTGGACGCCGTGAGAGGGCCACAGCTTTGGGAAGCAAGAGAACTGGGACTCAGACACAGCTCTGCCACAAGCTAATGACATGGGTTTCTTTTTTTTTTTTTACTGCACCCGTGTCCCCAAACCCATAATAAACGAGGAAAACAATACACACGCTATTGTCTGCACTGGATTGCCATCATTAAACATTTCTGTTAAAAAAAATGTTCTAAGTACACAGTGTATGCTTTTATATTTAAGGGTTCAGTTCAGTCACTCAGTTGTGTCCGACTCTTTGCGACCCCATGAATCACAGCACGCCAGGCCTCCCTGTCCATCACTGTCTCCCAGAGTTCACTCAAACTCATTCCATCAAGTCCGTGATGCCATCCAGCCATCTCATCCTCTGTCGTCCCCTTCTCCTCCTGCCCCCAATCCCTCCCAGCATCAGACTCTTTTCCAATGAGTCGGCTCTTTGCATGAGGTGGCCAAAGTACTGGAGTTTCAGCTTTAGCGTCATTCCTTCCAAAGAACACCCAGGACTGATCTCCTTTAGGATGGACTGGTTGGATCTCCTTGCAGTCCAAGGGGCTCTCAAGAGTCTTCTCCAACACCACAGTTCAAAGGCATCAATTCTTCGGCGCTCAGCTCTCTTCACAGTCCAACTCTCACATCCATACACGACCACAGGAAAAATCATAGCCTTGACTAGACATGCCTTTGTCTGCAAAGCCATGTCTCTGCTTCCTAATATGCTGTAAGAACAGACGCCATCCTGGATCTTAGCAAAAGGCCATGACGCGATTACAAGTATTTATAGAATCTGCTGGGCCTCCCGGTGGTGCTGATGGCAAGCAGCCCGCCTGCCAACACGAGAGACACGAGAGACCCGGGCTCAGTCCCTGGATCAGGAAAGACCTGGGAGGAGGGCACGGCAACACACTCCAGTCCTCTTGCCTGGACAATGCCAAGGGCAGAGGAGCCCGGCAGGCTGCGGTCCACAGGGTCACAGAGATCGCAGCATGACGGACGCAGCTTGGCACGCACACACACATAAAGTACACCAGCACATAACCAACTCACTAAAAGCCTTATCAGAACTGCTTAAGGAAAAACTCATTGGCAGAGATTAATCAGGGTTAATTTAGGATTAGTACCTACACTACTATGCACAAACAAGCAAACAACAAGGACCTGTGGCACAGCACAGGGAGCGGCAGCCAGCACTGTGTAGTGAGCTACACCGGAAAAGGGCGCGTACGCAGGCATAGCTGAGTCACTTTGTTGTCGACTTGAAAGCAACACAACATTGCAAATTATCTTCAAGAAAAATCACAGTACAATACTAATCTGCAGTAATTACAATATAACATTGTAATCACACTTCAATAAAAAAATTAAATTTGCAGAAAAGCATATTATTTATCTTCCCAAGTCAACCCTCTTCAGTATTTCAATCCAGCCTAGAAATGGCTATGAGGTTGCTCTCAGAGGGTAGAGCAGCTGAGTACATGTGAGAATCGTATTTAATGCAATACTGGGGCGGGCTGCATGTCCTTCTCCAGGGCGTGTTCCCCGCCCAGGGGTCCAGCTCGCGCCTTCCGCATTGTGGGCAGATTCGCTACCATCTGAGCCCCCAGAGAAGCCCACAGTCATGACCAGGCCCTTCTTGGGAGAAGGGACAACAGCCACATCAATCAACACGAGGGCCAGATCCTGAAGCCACGGCACGGGAGAGGCCATGCCAGCTCCCCGCGAGCTTCTCCCGTCGAGAGGCTGAGGCTGCCACCCTCCCCTTGACCCCAGGCTGCCTTCGTGAGCGGCACTAGCAGCAGCATCACTGTCTCCAAGGCAAGGCTTTCGGAGCCGCGCAGCGTCCACTTCCACGCCCTCGGATTGCCACCCTGAGGCTGCCGGGTAAGGAAGCAAGTGCAGCCTGCTGGCGGTGGAGGGGCCGCAGCCAGCATCTCTCCCAGACGTGAGAAGGAGGCCGCCCTGCGCGTTCCAGCTCGGCTGAGCCAGCAAGAGTACAATGAGCCCAGGGGCCCTAAGACCCACGGAAGCGGAAGAAACCACACACCATCTGTTGTTTTAAACCACTCAGTGTGCAGGTGACTTGTTTTGTCGGCACAGGTGCCTAGAATATATTCATATCAATGTTGTTTAGCTGTTGCTTAGACGCTAAGTTGTGTCCGAATCTTTTGCAACCCCAGACTGTCGCCTGCCAGGCTCCTCTCTCCATGGGATTTTCCAGGCATGCATACGAGAGTGGGTTTCCATCTCCTTCTCCAGGGGATTTTGCCCACCCAGGGATCAAACCCACGTTTCCTGCATTGCAGGCAGACTCTTTACCACTGAGCCACCTCCTATGGGGGGTAATGGCAAAAAAGATGTGAAACCCACAAAGAGAGACATGTCACATCAGCTGGGAAGCAGTGAAAGGGCAGTGAATGAGTCCCAGAAGGTCCTGGAAATAAACTGCAGAAATTCCGCCACATGGCATGAGACCTGGGAGCTCCCATCAGCAATGGGAATCTGGAAAACGTCGAAGTAAAGCGCAGCGCTATTTCTTCAGTTTCTTCGGCCTTCAAATGAGGAAGAGCGAAGAGGAGGAAAACTAGCCTCCTTGGTTTCCCAGTTTCAGACTTTATTCCTTTAGGAAATCTCCCATCCCACAAATCTGGACCACGTGCCACTTTTAGGGTCTCCCTGCAAGGCCTTCTCAGATCCCTGCGGGCATGACCAGCTCACCCAACTGTGAGCTTTTAGAGGCCGGGCTCCTTGTCTCTGGGTGGACAGCCATCTCCTGGTCCCACAGCTCCTCAGGCCTGTTTGCTGGATGAATACAGGAACTCATTTCTCTGCATGCCCCCGCGACAGATCATTGCCCGGGAGCATGTAAAAATCGGCCCCCTCAGACCTCCCTGGCTGCCGGGAAACTGGACTCCATCCTTCCAGTGCAGAGGGTGTGGGTTCGACCCCTGATTCAGGAACCAAGACCCCTCACGCCACAGGGCAGCCAGAAAAGGTGGGGGGGAAGCCACCCTTAGAATGACCCCGTGTGGAGACGCGGTGAGTCAGAAGTTCCTTCCTTCCTGGCACTCTCCATTTAAGATCCAGACACAGACGCCCAGCCTCCACCTGCTCTGCAACCACGCTGTCCCTTCCAGCTCAGCAACTTTCCTTTCGGGGTGTGGCGAGGACAGCTGGGCAGGGCTTTGTCTGGGTCACTTCGTGTCACCAGAGACACGACCAGCCAGCCCTTCAGGGCTCCCGCTGAGTAGCTGGTGGCCACTGGACAAATGGCTGGCGAGCTGCTGCTGCCAACGTGCACTTCAGCAAATGTGAAGCCCTGCCTGGCTGGGCTCACCTACTATTTAAAACATGCCCCGCAACCCGGAAGGTCTTCTGACTTCACTTCCCCTTAGAATCAAGTGCTATTCCTGCCCAGATTCTTCTCTTTGCCACAAAGCCTTGCTGGGGATTTGATTTTAGTATCAACATGTAGTCATGGTGTTAAAACAATCATTTGACTCACTACTTGGTCTAATGATCTCTCACTATGCAACAAGCTGCCCCAAAGCTTGGTGACTTAAAACCACCACTTTGGGGAAGGTAAACTGGTGTAGTCAGTATGCAAAACAGTATGGGAGTTCCTCAAAAAACTAAAAATAGAGTTGCCATGAAAGTGAAAGCCGCTGACTCTGCGACCCCACGGACTATACAGTCCATGGAATTCTCCAGGCCAGAATACTAGAGTGGGTAGCCTTTCCCTTCTCCAGGGGATCTTCCCAATCCAGGGATCAAACCCAGGTCTCCTGTGTTGCAGGCAGATTCTTTACCAGCTGAGCCACCAGGGAATCCATTAAGATTCTGCAATCCCACTCCTGGGCATAATCCACACAAAATCCTAATTCAAAAAGACGCATGCATCCCACATTCACAGAAGCACTATTTACAATAACCAGCACTTGGAAAGAACCTAAATGTCCACTGACAGATGAACAGATACAGAAAATGTGGTACATATATACAATGGAATACTACTCAGCCATAAGAAAGAACGGAGCAACATCCGAAGCAACATGGACAGACTTAGAGATCCTCAAACTAAGTGACGCAAGTCAGAAAGAGAAAGACAAATGCCATACGCTGTCCCTTACATGCAGACTCTAACCAGCGACGCAAAGGAGCTTACTTGTGAAAGAGAAACGGACTCAGAGAGAAGAGACCCACAGGTGTCAAGGAGGAAGGTGTGTGGAAGGGACAGACTGGGACTTTGGGATCAGCAGATACAGATACGTAACACACACTTCTGTATGTGAACACTACACACACACACATGCACATATTAATATATACGTATAACCAAATCCCTTTGCTGTATGCCAGATAGTAACACAACACTGTGAATCAACTGCACCTCAGTAAAATATTTTTTTTAGAAACCAGCACTTAATCGTATCTTAGAGCTCTATGGATTGCTTGGGGCTCCCAGCCTTGCTTGGGCTCAGTTGTGCAAATACAGGCGGACGGTGGCTCGGGGTGGATGCCTGGCCCTGGGTGCTCCTTGGGCAACAAAGCCTCTCCCATGAGACGTCCTGGACACTGAGACGCAGAGCTCACGAGGAAAGAAGCAGATGCTGCCAGAAATTCTATTTACACTCTCATTAACACTTGAAAGTGAAAAGTGAAGTCACTCAGTCGTGTCCAACTCTTTACGACCCCATGGACTGTAGCCTGTCAGGCTCCTCCATCCATGGGATTTTCCAGGCAAGAGTGACAGAGTGGGTTGCCATTGCCTTCTCCAGGGGATCTTACTGACCCAGGAATCGAACCCGGGCCTCCCGCATTGCAGGCAGACGCCTTACCATCTGAGCCACCAGGGAAGCCTTAACACTTAAGACATTAATAATAATGAGAGAATATTGTTAATATATTGAGTTGACCAAAAAGTTTGTTTAGGTTTTTTTGTAAGATGTTACAGAATATATATAATCCACTTGCCAGACAACTCACCCATTCACCATGCAAAATGCAATGTTTTCAGCCTGTACATCAAGGGGCACATCCATCACCATAATCCACGTGAAAATACTTTATCACCCAAAGGGAGCACTGTACTGTCAGCAACCATCCCCACGCCCCATCCCCCCTGCCCCAGGCAAGCATGACTCTACCTACCTCCTATCTATGAATTTGCCTCTTACAGGCTGTTCAAATAGAAAGAATTACCCAGTACATGGTCCCGTGGGGCTGGCTTCTTTCATGTCGTACAACGTCTTCAACAACATTCACCATGCTTTAGCAAGCATTAGGGTTTCATTCACTGTCAGGGAAGACTCCATCGTGTGAACACCCCATACTGTGTTTATCCACCTATCAGCTGAGAAACGACTGGGTGATTTCTATTCTGGCTTATTATGAACAGTATTACTTTGAAAATTCATATACAAGTTTTTATGTGGACATACGTTTTCTTTTCTCTTGGATATATACCAAGAAGCAGAATCGCTGGATCATATAGTAACTCTTAATCTTTTGTGAAGATGCCAGACATTTTCCAAAACGGCTGTGCCACTCTGCACGCCCAGCAGTGGAGTGTGGCAGCTCCAACCTCTCCACGCCCTCTCCAGCATCTGCCATCTGCCCTTCATTAGGATCCTCCTAGTGGACGGGAAGAGATGTCTCAGGGCGGCTTTGCTCTGCATTCCCCTGATGATTACTGATACCAAGCGTGGTTTTATGTGCCTGCTGTCCATCTACGTATCTTTGGAGAAATGTCTAGTCTGACACTTTGTCCATTGGAAAGTGAGGTTGCTTGAGCTTAAACATCCTTTGTATATTCTTTGATGCAACTTCTTAATCAGACAATGCTTTGCAGATATTCTCTCCCATTCTCTGGGCTGTCTTCTCACTTTCTTCATGGCTGTTTGCAGTCCCAAAGCTTTAATTTTGAGGGAGTCCAATTTGTCTATTTTTCTCTTTTGTTGCTTGTGCTTTTGGGGTCACGTATCAGTAACACTGCCTGACACCAGCCCATGAAAGTTTACTCCTATGCTGTCTTCTAAGAGTTTTACAGTTTTAGTTCTTAAATTTAGTTCTATAATCCATTTTGAGTTAATTTTTCTAGAAGGCATGAGGCAAGGGTCAAACTACTTATTTGCATGCAGTTATCCAGTTATCTCAGCTTTTGAACTGTGGTGTTGGAGAAGACTCTTGAAAGGAGACCAACCAGTCCATCCTAAAGGAAATTGGTCCTGAATAAATATTCATTGGAAGGACTGATGCTGACGCTGAAACGCCAATACTTTGGGCACCTGATATGAAGAGCTCACTCACTGGAAAAGACCCTGATGCTGGGAAAGATTGAAGGCAGGAGGAGAAGGGGACGACAGAGGATGAGATGGTTGGATGGCATCACTGACTCGATGGACATGAGCTTGAGTAAAGTCCGGGAGTGGGTGATGGTCAGGGAGGCTTGGCTGCAGCCCATGGCATCTCAAAGAGTCGGACACGACTGAGTGACTGAACTGAACTGATTCAGTTATCTCAGCACCATTTTGTTAAAAAGACTATTTATTCTCCATTGAATTATCTTTCTGGCTCTTGTTAAAAACCAAGCAACCATGCCAGGCCTTCTTAAGCTGCTTGGGCTCAGAAGTCACAAAACGTTAATTGCCTGAGTTACACTGGTTTAAAATCACGAGATCAATGACAAATGTAGCTTCAAACCCTAACTCCGCACACCTGTCAGCTGCCTGACTGCTTCCCCGAGTGTAACTGGGGATAAAGACAGTGCCCCTGGGGGGCGGCTCTGCAGCCTCAGTATGACAATACCCAAAGTGCTTCAATCACGGGGCCCAGTACCCTTCAGCACGGAACACGTTTTAGCCGTAATGGTGATGATAACAACTATGATGAGAAAGGTTTTCTAGATGGGGCCATAAGATTAACCCCTTTCTTTACGGCAAAATGAATTAATAGTCTGTGTATATTTCCACAGACAAGAACAGTAGTTCTATTTTAATTAGTGGTGACAAATGGGGATGGTGCTCCGAAAGCCTTATTTTTATGGAACAAATTCATCTTCAGTCAAAATGGTCCTGCGTGCGACTAGACTCATGACGTAAAGCCACACACCTTATAAGGTGCTGTTGTTCAGTCGCTCAGTCGTGTCTGACTCTTTGGACCCCGTGGACTGCAGCCTGCCAGGCTCCTCTGCCCACGCAACTTCCTAGGAAAGAACCCTGGAATGAGTTGCCGTTTCCTACTCCAGGGGATCTTCCCGACCCAGGGATCAAAGCTGTGTCTCCCACACTGGCAGGTGGGTTCTTTACCACTGAGCCCCCATAAGGTGCTGTTGGTGGTGGTTCAGTCGCTAAGACTTGTCTGACTCTCTGTGACCCCATGGACTGTCGCCTGCCTTAAGGTATTAGGCATTAACAAAACTCGCCTCCCGAAAGTATCCACAGATTTTTCTGGGCATGTGACTGAGTTCACCCTTTCCTGGATATATATCTGAGTCATATTTCCCAGACTCACTTTAGCCCAGGGGAAAGGCTACATCACAATAGAAGGAACTGCTACATTTAGGGGCCAGCACAGGAATAGAAGTCGGCTGATAGTAATCTCCTTGTGCACTGAAAACAAAATTCAAAAGAACTGAGAAGGCCCATATAGCGTGGGAACGTATGTGATGGTACACCAGGGCACAGCTAGCCAGGGAGGCAAAGTGACCCATGGGCTTTGAGGCCCAAAAGATGCTTTAGAATCTAGAAAGCCTCAAAAAACAGTCATGGTTAATATAATGGTAAACTACTTTGAAAAGCAAAACATAAAATGATATACATGATAACCATTAGAAATTAAAATTTTATTCATCCAAATATTCAGTTACTTTACCCTAGGGGCAGTTTCTGAATGCTTTTTCCTTTCTTCTTAATAGAATTCTTTATCAATCAAATTATTCCCCAGAGAGAATATACTACGCTTATAACTGGGAAAAAAATTTATCAATAAAGAAGCTACGGTAAGGTTAAGTCTATTTACTTGTGCTTTAATATCGTTTCCTTTATTTATCTGCACCAGGGCTGAGCTATGGCCCACGGGGTCTTCGCTGCAGTGTCCAAGGTCTCCAGCTGTGCTGTCTGGGTCCAGCTCCCTGGCCAGGAACCAAGCCTGGGCCCCCGAGCTGGGCCTCCGAGCCTGGGCCCCTGAGCTGGGCCCCTGGGGTCTTCAGTGCTGGACCAGCACAGAAGTCCCTAAGGTTAAATTTATATTTGACCAGACGACTTGTCCCTGACAAAATGCTTATATTAATACTCAGTGTAACACAGTTGCTCCCCACGTATGAATTACAGATTTAGATGTACGCTTCCAAAATACAGTTTGAAAGAATAATACTGACTTGTGTGAACAGGAAGAAAGTATGAATTATGGGCAATGCTTATGTGCACACTAATTATTTTTGAAAACGATGCTATTTTCTCTAGAATAGATGTGATAGGGATAAACAGACAACATTTTCATAATCATTTGGTTTGGAAGTAGTAAACCGAAAGCTGTTTGGTTACTATATGTCAGGGAAACACTGCTGCTGCTGCTAAGTCGCTTCAGTCGTGTCCGACTCTGTGTGACCCCATAGATGGCAGCCCACCAGGCTCCCTCATCCCTGGGATTCTCCAGGCAAGAACACTGGAGTGGGCTGCCATTTCCTTCTCCAATGCATGAAAGTGAAAAACGAAAGTGAAGTCACTCAGTCGTGTCTGACTCAGCGACCCCATGGACTGCAGCCCACCAGGCTCCTCTGTCCATGGGAGTTTCCAGGCAAGAGTACTGGGGTGGGTGCCATCGCCCTCTCCGCAGGGAAACCTTAGTATGCTAAAAAGGTGAAGGAAAAGGAAGAAGCACAGCATTGTACACCCTTTGCCAGCAAACACCGCTCACCTTCCCTCGCTTGCCTTCGTAGCACGCACTGCACGGAGCATGCTGTCCCGCACCGTCTTCCCTTACTTGTGTCGCTCCCTCACTTCCTCCTTCCTCCCTTTCCCGGGAAAAATTTAAACCGTTCTTCCGAAAAAGGGAGCTCACTGCACAGCGGCACGGCGGTGCACTGCAGGGATCCTGGGAGGGGACCTGGCTGCGGCGACAGACCAGGCCTAAGACCCAGCGCCTGCTCCTCAGGAGCCGCCCCGAGGACGGGCAGGACAGCGGGAGTCTGGAGGAAAGGGCCGAAGGGCACCTGCTTCTCATCTGCACAAAGGGGCTTTAAGGGCTAGGGAAACTACTGCCCTCTCTGAAAATATCCTAACTTAGAAGGGTAAAGCCACCAGGATTTATAAGATAGTTACAGAGATAGGTATTTTGAAGCTCACATTTATATTATCCTATTAAAAGTTCTAAATTTAAAAAAAAAAAAGGAGTGATTCACCCAGATCTCTCCTTTTTTTGAACTTTAAGTCAATACCATAGTTTCATATAAAATCTCTCAATTCTTAGCACACTATTTTTATCCCTTCAGCTCAGCTAGAAGCTTTTGAAGGACAGACACCATGCATCCAAAGCTTTTATTTCTTAGAAAACCCAGCCCTGGGAGGCAGCATACACTAGCTGCTGGACAGATATTTGCTAATCAACTGCCTGAAAACAAGGCGTGCCACAGCAACAGGAGCAGAGGTCATTAGTCTTTGGAGGATAAAACCCCCTCCTCTTTGCTCGCTATTTTAAATTTTCTGGAGAAAAAGCAGGAGCTTTTTTAGTGCTGGTTTTATGCTCTGACAAGACTGGTAATTCAGAACCTAAGTTGCAACTTTCACATTCCCTGTGGTTTCCTAGTGCTGTTGTACTAAATATTATCAGCTTTTTAGTGTGGTTGTATTAAACACTTCAGTTGTTTAAACTTGAATCAGCTTTAGACAGAAGCCGAGTATGAATTCCAAGGCCACGGCTGTCTTAAAAGGCTGCGTTCAGCTACAGTTTCATAACCAAAAAATTACACAAGAAGGAGAGAAACCAAGCACTTCTACACTGAATTCAGAACAATTCGGACCTCTGTGAGGCCTTTCAAACCACTGTCAAGGGCAACTGGGTTTTCAAACACACTATAAAGGCTTCTTTTAAGGGAATGGTTATTATTTATTTTGGATGCTTCCATAGTTATTAGAAAATAGAAGGATTTTCTGCTGGAAAAATAGGGGGGAAAGGCTAAAGAAAGACAGTTAGAAGAGGTAAGATAAAGTACTTGAGAAAAAAATAAACATAATACCAACTGGGGAAGATCAAGTGAGTATACGTTAAAGAGGTAAGGGGAAAATGATGCTGAAGCTGAAACTCCAGTACTTTGGCCACCTCATGCGAAGAGCTGACTCACTGGAAAAGACTGATGCTGGGAGGGATTGGGGGCAGGAGGAGAAGGGGACGACCAAGGATGAGATGGCTGGATGGCATCACGGACTCGATGAACCTGAGTCTGAGTGAACTCCAGGAGATGGTGATGGACAGGGAGGCCTGGCGTGCTGTGATTCATAGGGTCGCAGAGAGTCGGACACGACTGAGCAACTGAACTGAACTGAAGGGGAAAATGACAAAAAGCTGGACACGATAAGGAGTCACTCACTTCTGCAGGTGAACAGGCTGTGACAGAAAGCCTGCTCTGTCCTGCCTGTTTGCTAAAGTTTCACGGGAAAGAACGGGAAACAGTCTCTTCTCTCTTTCAACCGAGGTCTTCCGTTGTGCCATCGTAAACCCCCCTCCCAACAAAGGGATCACCGTGGGGCCTGTCCTGCGTCGGCCACTGGAACACAGAGAACAACTCAACGCTCCTGCTCTGGAAGGACGGTGACGAGGCAAGGTTACCAAACTTCTGGAGAGCTGCAGAGTGCTCTTGTCCACTTTGCTTTCGGCCACCTGCTAGAAACCAGCAGGGACCCATTACCGCAAAGGGCCAGTCGATAACCTCAGTCCAGGAGAAAAGAGATGAGCGAAAACCCCCAGTGAACCGGAGCCGCTGGTGCTCACGGGGATGCTCGCGGAGACTCGGCCACCTCTTGGCATGGACTAGAGGGGAGGGTGTGCCAGAGAGGGCCACGAGCTGGCAAGGAGCGGCTGCATGGGCCTCCCGAGCCTCTGGCCCAGGGCAGGTGGGCGGTCTCTGCAGACAGAGATACCCGGTCCAGCAGGAGCAGTCTGGGGCCGGGCTGGCCGACATCCCTCTCTCCACAGGTCCAGAGCGGCAGCAGCGGTGACGGCCAGCCTCCGGTCCGAACCTCTGAACTGACTCCAGGCTGGAGTCAGGCTCCGGGATCCCGAGTTTCTTCTTGTGTGTCATGAAGACAAGAACGCTCACCTCCACGGTGCTGTCAAAGTCAGAGCTAATCTCTGTAAAGCAACTGGCACAGTGCCTGGCGCCAAGCTGCAGTGAACAAGGGGTTCACACAGGGGCACACACATATACACGCCCCAACACCCATCTCCCTGGAGGCTCACCCTCATTAACACCCGTCGGCCCTTCTCAGGATGGACAACCTCCCAACCAGCCCAAGGGCCCCATTCCAGCATGCCGGGGAGAGGACGTATAAAACGCAGAAAAGCAAGTGTTTAACCACTTCAAAGGGAATTTTATGTTCTAGAGAATGCTAGCACTGAAGTAAAGGTTAATCTTATTTAGGAGATTGAATCATGGTAGAATACGGAGGACAATTTTACCAAAGTATCATTCGGGCAGTTGATCCGTATGCGCGTTCGATTTGTGAACGCTGAGCTGCACACTTACGTGCAATGCACACACACTGTGCTTCATCCATTTAACTTCCTAGTTAAAGCACTACACATTTGACTTTAGGAGAGTTAAAAGTGCTCTGTGGGTTTTCTTTCTTTCTGGCCTGAAGGCCTCCCATTAGGGCTCCGAAATGAGTAAGTGCTTCCCGCCAATTCGGTGCTTCCCCCGCTTGGTAGAATAAAGCCATTGGGGACACTCCCCAGCTCTGCATGAAGAAGTGATTAAGCAGGGATGTTTCCATTTAGCAAACAAAGCACGGAAAATAAAAAAGCATCTACACCCCTGGAGTCATCTTTGAGTTTAAAGACAACACCACCTACCCACAGAACCTCCACGCAAAGCCTCTAATAATGGAAGGATAAGCTCCAACCTCAGCCCCACTCCCCGGAAGCCTCCCACTGCTGTGGCGAGCCTCCTCCCCTAGGAGGCCGTCCTCCTCTGCTCCGTGGGTGTTCTTCGGCCTCACTGTAGAACTGGCAGCCCCTCGCCCTGCCCCACCTCCTGGATCATTCACTCCAGAGTAACACTTAAAAACAGACCGAAGCCGGTTCCACCAGAAGACTTCGCATCCCTCATCTCTTCCAGATGGAATCAGCTGACATTGCTGTGGCCAGAGTCGCTGGACTGGAAGCGCGCGGGGCACAGTATTCCACTTCTACAGGTTCCCTCGAGGAACTCAGATCTTCAGCTTTTATCGCTGTTTGTGGGAAAAGAAAGAGCTGCGGCTTCGGCCAGGGTCCGTCGTTAGCGACTGGAGATTTAAAGCAGGGGACTCGGCCCATCTCAAGTCAGCCTTCCTTCCTTGTAAATTGATGGGGGAGATCATTCCCTCTTGAAAGTACAGGAAGAATTAAAATACTTAGCATGGTGTGTTCTAAAGATGGTGAGGTGCCTTTTCTAGTGCACAGAAGCCCTGAGTGTGGCTGTGGATTCAGCCTCACTATGAGTCCTGATGGCTCTCAGTATGACTGTAATTGATGGCTGAAAATGATGATCCTTATTATCCTTTGAATGTTTGTGATCAGAACCGATGATGAGTAAATACAAATAGCGATCTTAGACGAGCAAGTACCTACCCTTGGCTTCAATCCAGTCTGAATACGCCAAGGTCGGCACAGAAATGGGCTGCCCAGTGACCCCTCTGCTAAGTAAGGCTGACTGCACATTCAGTCACCTGTCCATCTCTTCAGCAAACATCTATCTGCTACATGCTCTACGTTGGACGCTGAGGCGCCAGCGTCTAGCACAGACCTCGAGGTCCCCGACCTCAAAGAGCTTCTAGTCCAGCTAGACAGACGGAAGCATCAGCACAACCATCTTGGAGAAATAGTTGACGTGGCTGCTGAGCTAAAACTCAGGTTGATACAGAACAGAAAGCAAGCCAAAAAATCTTCTCACAACCCAACCATACTCCACACTCATACAAGAGGGAGAGTGTCCCACAGCAGCTCCGACCGTCACATCACCACATGGTACACTTCACACTCTTATAAGAGGGAGAGTGCCCCACGGCATCTCCGACCGTCACATTACCACATGATAGACGCTCAGAAACAAACAGAAAGACCTGGGGAAATGTTCACCGACAGTGGGGCGATTCTGCACGCCTGTCCGTTCAAGGAGAAAGGAGAGGACTCATTTCAGATCCTGGGTAGGTTAGGGTCTCACAGGCTCCAGCAATGAGGATCCCAGCAGGAAACCACAAAAATGTACAAATGGGGGGGACTTCCCTGCTGGTCCAATGGCGAGGACATCGAGCTCCCAGTGCAGGGGGCCCAACTTCGATCCCTGGGCAGGGAACTAGATCCTGCCTGCCACAGGGAAGATCATGCACGCTGCAATGAAGACCCTGCACCTAAGGCCTGATGTAGCCAAATAAATAGACAGTGTTTTTTTAAAATTACAGATGGGCTGATAAGAGGTTCCTGGGAACTTCCTGTGGCATATGCACGTGGGTGCTCAGCCTTCAGTCGTGCCCAACTCTTTGTGACCCCACAGACTGCAGCTCCTCTGTCCATGGGATTCTCCAGGCAAGGATCCTGGAGTGGGTTGCCATTTCCTCCTCCAGGGGACCTTCCCCACCCAGGGCCTGCACTGCAGGCAGATTCTTTACCACGGAGGTAGTGTATCATAAAAGAACCACTCAGTCAGCAGACGAATGGATAAGGAAGCTGTGGTACATACACACAATGCGGTGTTCAGTCCAGTCCAGTCGCTCCGTCATGTCTGACTCTGTGTGACCCCCTGAATCGCAGCACGCCAGGCCTCCCTATTCATCACCAACTCCTGGAGTTCACGCAGACTCACGCCCATCGAGTCCGTGATGCCATCCAGCCATCTCATCCTCTGTCGTCCCCTTCTCCTCCTGCCCCCAATCCCTCCCAGCATCAGAGTCTTTTCCAATGAGTCAACTCTTCACGTGAGGTGGCCAGAGTACTGGAGTTTCAGCTTTAGCATCGTCCCTTCCAAAGAAATCCCAGGGCTAATCTCCTTTAGAATAGACTGGTTGGATCTCTTTGCAGTCCAAGGGACTCTCAAGACTCTTCTCCAACACCACAGTTCAAAAGCATCAATTCTTCGGCACTCAGCCTTCCTCACAGTCCAACTCTCACATCCATACATGACCACAGGAAAAACCATAGCCTTGACCAGACAGACCTTAGTCGGCAAAGTAATGTCTCTTCTTTTGAATATACTACCTAGGATGGTCATAACTTTTCTTCCAAGGAGTAAGTGTCTTCTAATTTCATGGCTGCAGTCACCATCTGCAGTGATTTTGGAGCACAAAATAAGTCTGACACTGTTTCCACTGTTTCCCCATCTATTTCCCATGAAGTGATGAGTCCGGATGCCATGATCTTCATTTTCTGAATGTTGAGCACCATTAAAAAGAATACATTTGAATCAGTTCTAATGAAGTGGATGAAACTGGAGCCGATTACACAGAGTGAAGTTAGCCAGAAAGGCAAACACCAATACAGTATACTAATGCATATATATGGAATTTAGAAAGATGGTAATGATAATCCTGTATGCAAGACAGCAAAAGAGACACAGATGTATAGAGCAGTCTTTTGGATCCTGTGGGAGAGGGAGAGGGTAGGATGATTTGGGAGAATGGCGTTGAAACATGTATAATATCATGTAAGAAATGAATCGCCAGTCCAGGTTAGATGCAAGATACAGGATGCTTGGGGCTGGAGCACTGGGATGACCCAGAGGGATCATACGGGGAGGGAGGAGGGAGGGGGGTTCAGGGTGGGGAACACGTGTATACCTGTGGCAGATTCATGTTGATGTATGGCAAAACCAATACAATATTGTAAAGTAATTAACCTCCAATTAAAATAAATAAATTTATAGTCCCCTTCTCCTCCTGCCCCCAATCCCTCCCAGCATCAGAGTCTTTTCCAATGAGTCAACTCTTCACGTGAGGTGGCCAGAGTACTGGAGTTTCAGCTTTAGCATCGTCCCTTCCAAAGAAATCCCAGGGCTAATCTCCTTTAGAATAGACTGGTTGGATCTCTTTGCAGTCCAAGGGACTCTCAAGACTCTTCTCCAACACCACAGTTCAAAAGCATCAATTCTTCGGCACTCAGCCTTCCTCACAGTCCAACTCTCACATCCATACATGACCACAGGAAAAACCATAGCCTTGACCAGACAGACCTTAGTCGGCAAAGTAATGTCTCTTCTTTTGAATATACTACCTAGGATGGTCATAACTTTTCTTCCAAGGAGTAAGTGTCTTCTAATTTCATGGCTGCAGTCACCATCTGCAGTGATTTTGGAGCACAAAATAAGTCTGACACTGTTTCCACTGTTTCCCCATCTATTTCCCATGAAGTGATGAGTCCGGATGCCATGATCTTCATTTTCTGAATGTTGAGCACCATTAAAAAGAATACATTTGAATCAGTTCTAATGAAGTGGATGAAACTGGAGCCGATTACACAGAGTGAAGTTAGCCAGAAAGGCAAACACCAATACAGTATACTAATGCATATATATGGAATTTAGAAAGATGGTAATGATAATCCTGTATGCAAGACAGCAAAAGAGACACAGATGTATAGAGCAGTCTTTTGGATCCTGTGGGAGAGGGAGAGGGTAGGATGATTTGGGAGAATGGCGTTGAAACATGTATAATATCATGT
Source organism: Litocranius walleri (assembly GCA_006410535.1). Lineage (NCBI taxonomy): Eukaryota > Metazoa > Chordata > Mammalia > Artiodactyla > Bovidae > Litocranius > Litocranius walleri. The sequence continues at coordinate 79,046 of SJYG01000386.1, forward strand.
AAGAAATGAATCGCCAGTCCAGGTTAGATGCAAGATACAGGATGCTTGGGGCTGGAGCACTGGGATGACCCAGAGGGATCATACGGGGAGGGAGGAGGGAGGGGGGTTCAGGGTGGGGAACACGTGTATACCTGTGGCAGATTCATGTTGATGTATGGCAAAACCAATACAATATTGTAAAGTAATTAACCTCCAATTAAATAAATACATAAAAAAAAAAAAAGAACCACTCAAGCTACAGGCAGGGTTACGGAAAACTAGAAGAGATGGTGGAGGCCTCAGCCCAGGGGACCATGGCCAGAACAACTGCAGGCCCGGGCTTGAAGAGGGAGGGCAGCGTCCAGAGCCGGGAGGGCCGGGCATTACAGAGAGGGCTGCTGATGGGAGCTCGGGCCCTCACATGGGGACGGAGCAGAGAGCAGCATCCTCCCGTCCACCTCCTTCCCACCGGTGCCTCCCACTGACCCCTCAGTGACGGCAACGCAGCCTGTTGACCCGGCCACGAAAGTCAGCCGCAGGGCACCCGGCCACTCGGGGAGGGGGAGAGGAGGAGTCTGGAAGACAATCAGAATGCGCTGCACACAGGCTGGGTTCCTCTCACCGTGCAGAATCTAACTCTCATATATAAAAGCACGTGTGTCTTTACACAGCTTGGGTCACGCAAGGACAACTTGGACGATATGCACTTTCCCTCATATATCAGAAACTCAACACACCCAGTGCGAGGTGAGCTCTGCTCAGCTTGACCTCATCAGTCCTCACAGCAAGTCTGTGAGTTACGCCTGTCCTTCCGATCCCACAGATGAGAAACAGCCTCAGAAAGGTCGGCTGTCTCGCTAAGTGGCCGAGGAGGAGCTCTGATGCATGCTTCTCCAACCCCAGAAATCTTAGATGGTTTTTCCATTCTACCAGGGTGAAAAATAACAAAAGAGATTGATTGGTGAAATCAGTGCTACAGAGGCTTGGTTCGCTGCCCTGTGATTGCACAAGATTAGGAGAACTTGGCAGAAAGGACTGGCAATGAATCTCCGTCGATGAATCAAGTCTACTGTTGAAGCAGCTAGGTGCATCTATCTTTAAACCAAGTCATTCCTGAATAATCACCCAGAGCTCGAAATCTGCAGATGACGGTCTAGGGCTGATGACTTCTGACAGGTGCAGCTGGCCTGCTGCCTGTCTGCATGCTAACTGAGCACCAGTGCCACTGCCACATATTTATGATACAAGAGGGAAAGCACGGCGTCGCCAAGAAGCAGTCAGCAAGAAACGCGATTTCCAAATCCAGACACAAGGCCTTGGTAGGAACCAGGTGACAAAAGCTTCTCACGGGCCACTTAAAAATCTATCAGGCCGCATTCTGTTTACCACTGTTCAGTGGTGTTTGTTCCTGCCACAGCCTCAGATGGAAGCTGCAGAAACTTGGCAAACTCAAAGCTGAAGACTGAGAAATGGTTCCGGGTGGGCTCATGGGCTCTGGAGCTGGAAACCAGGGCTTGAAATGCTCCCCCTGATTTCTGGCTCTGTGGAGGAAGCCAGCTCATTCGGGCTTCTAGCCTCGATCTCCTTACGTGCTGAAAGGAGGGTGACAGCCTCCTTGGTGTAGAAGAAGGCTTTGCTAAGCAAGCACGCGTGAAGGCACGGCTTGCGCTGAGCGCCAGCGGTGCCCCGTTAGCCCCTCAGCAGCAGCGCCAGCATCTTCAGGCCTCCTCCACTGTTTCTCCAACCCCTCTACCTTTCTTCCAAGCAGGTCTGCATCGTGAACAGACCTGGAAGGTAAAGCTCCTCTGGGCCAGAAAGCAGGTCTGCCTGAAGACATTACAAGCTTACTTGAGCCTGGGGTCCTCTTCTGTGACCCCACCCTGGCAGGCATCCGTTGCAGCTCACCGAGCTGCTCTTTGGGAGCTGAGGCTTGGAAGAACCGCTGAGAAAATGACGCCTCTCTCGCTACAAGAACGATGACCTGTCCTCTGTCTCCAGACCCCAGGGTCTCCTGGCCACACCCAGGAAGTGGCAGCAGGTGGACCTGTCAGCATGCGAGTAAGATAAGACTGCAAGACCCGAGAGTTCTCCACAGGCGCCACACAGCACCAGAACCACGCCTGGCCACCCAGACCGAACAGTTACAGAAGGCAGCGACTTTCAACCCATTTACACTGGAGTTTTAGGATGCCCTTCCAATAAGCCAAGAAGGAAACATTACTCCAAGAATCTGTGAAACCACTAATTACTATGGCAGCACAAGAGAGCTGTGAAATGCTGTATATAACATTAGAAAGCAATTTTATTAGTCTGCAGCATAATCAAGACCTATTTTGAACATAAAACCTGAAGCAATTTGCAGAACTCAAGATCCCAATTTGGAAAGCACTTTTATTCAGCAAATGCAAGAAGACAGGGACAAACACTTGAAGTCTCTTAAAAAAACAACAACAACAACAACAACTCCAGCCCCATGTTTTCACATTATATTAGCATTAAACCTCTTTCAGCTCGTGTGTCCATCTCCACAATGGGATTAACGGTGCCTACTGGGTATAATTCAGAGAGCTGTACAGAGCATCAGGCATGTTAACGGCCAGGATGCTCTGTAAGCTTTAAAGAGGCAAGGCAAGGTGCACCTCAGACGCCTGTCGCTTGGCATGAAAGGCAGCCTCTCTTCAGCTTTTCCGTGGCACCAATTCAGCAGCTCATAGCAATCACTGCATGTAGAGTTCTCTGTTTATTCAACAAATATTTATTGTGCCAGCCACTGGGAGGGAACAGGAAAAAATCTCAGGGGCACATGGTAGAGAAACCTCTGATAAGATAAAATACACAAAAGGGCTTTTCCCCTTTGTACAGTTTTTCCTTAACACATCTCTTCAGTTCCATGGAATAGAGAATATAAAGAAAGCAGTGGGGACTAGAAGAAGCCTAACAGCATACCAGGACTCTAATTCTTCAGCCAGTGTCCCCTCTCAAGCAGAATAGATAGACGACTGGTGACTGGAGAGAGAAACTGACAATAAGAAAAAGCCTGATAACAAGAAAACTCAGACCCTCTGGATGAAAAGCAAATGCCTTTATGAACCAGACCTAGAATGGATTAAACTCCATATCAACACTGAGTTAAATTAACATTGAGAAGTCTCAGAAATTAGGAGATTGGGGTTAACATATATGCTCTACTGTATACAAAAGGCATACAGACAATCCAGAGGGACACGCTGAATAGCACAGGGAACCAGACTCAATGCTCCATAATAACCTATATATTGGAAAAGAGCCTGAAAAAGAACGGAATATGTATATGTCTAAGCTGACACTTGGCTGTACACCTGAAATTAACACAACATTGTAAATCAACTATACCCCCAAATAAAATAAAACCTAAATAAAAAAATAATAAAATTAACAAGTCTCCTCTACACCTGAAGATGAGATCAAGGTTAGTTTAAAAACGTGTGTTTTAACTATTAATCTTAGTGTGCATGGTGCAAATTGTGCCTCAACTCATGTTCTCTGTGCAGCTGACTCTGTTTATTAGCACACAGAGCACTTGGTTATCCCGAGCTCACTCTTTTTTCTGAAACAGATCTATGGTGCCAAGTGCTGCAAGATAATCGAGCTTTGTAGTCTGGAACATGCATTCAAAACACCTACCAGCTGAAGGTGACATACAGACTCTGGGCTGCTTCTTTAAGGTACTGACGCTTTTCCTCCTTTCAAAGGTGTTATTGGAAAACTAAGAACTGTCCTGTTTGGGACACCTGCGATCCGTCCCCACGCTCGGCGTCTCTGCGTCTGTCTGTGTGTCTGTGAGTCTGTGAGTCTGTGTGTCCGTCTGTCCGTGAGTCTGTCTGCCTGTGAGCCTGTGAGTCCATGTGTCTGTGAATCTGTGAGTCCGTGTGTCTCTGTGTCCGTGCGTCTCTGTGTCTGTGCATCTGTGAGTCTGTGCGTCTGTGAGTCCATGCGTCTCTGTGTCCGTGTGTCTGTGAGTCTGTGAATCTGTGAGTCCGTGTGTCTGAGTCGATGTGTCTCTGTGTCCATATGTCTGTTTCTCTGTGTGTCCGTGTGTCTGTGTGTCCATGTGTCCGTGTGTCTGTGAGTCCGTGTGTCTCTGTGTCCGTGTGTCTGTGCAGAGGTGAGTGTGGAGCCAGGAGGCCCCGCGGGGAGGCGTGCGCCCCGTCTCTGCACCCTCAGTCCACAGCTGCCCGGGAAGGCGGGAGGAGGCCTGCTGCAGCGCAGGGGCCCAGGGCTGAGATGAAGTCCCCCCGCTGGCTCATCTGTCACAGGCCCTGGGCACAGCCCTCTTTCTCAGGCCCCCTCGAGCTGGCAGCAGGGATGGCTCCTACTTTGGGTAACCCTGCCTCACATGCTGAAACCAACCCATCCACGTGAACCCACAAGTCCGTGAAGCTGACAGCACCAGGGGTTAGAAAGGCAGAGGGCCCCCAAATCAGCACGTTTCAGCAAAACCAGCCAGAAACCCTCAAGTTACAGAAAGGCCTATTAATAACACAGAACAAACAAGGCAGAGGAGAGCGCAGAGGAAATACTGACGAAAGGGCCAGGCCCTGGGGCTGGGGGCGGGGGGCCAGCGGGGACGCTGCGCGGACCTGCCGTCCTGGCTGACATCTCCTGTCCCCGGAGCTGCGGCAGCCACACGGAGGGGACGCCGCTGCTCCAGGCCCAGACTCCCCTCCTCCTGCGACAGTAAGGTAAGGCCCCAGCCATTCTATATTATTATTTACTATGCACAAAAAGACCCTGGAAAGGAAATGGCAGCCCTCTCCAGTTTTCTTGCCTGGAGAATCCCACGGACAGAGGAGGCTAGCAGGCTACAGTCCACGGGGTCACAAAGAGTCGGACATGGCTGAGTGCACAGCACACCCATGCATATAAAGAAGGCTGAATGCTGAAGAATTGATGCTTTTGAACTGTGGTGTTGGAGAAGACTCTTGAGAGTCCATTGGCCTGCAAGGAGATCCAACCAGTCCATTCTGAAGGAGCTCAGTCCTGAATATTCACTGGAAGGACTGATGCTGAAGCTGAAAGTCTAGAACTTTGGCCACCTGATGCAAAGAGCCAACTCTTTGGAAAAGACCCTGATGCTGGGAACGATTCAAGGTGAGAGGAGGAGGGGATACAGAGGATGAGATGGCTGGATGGCATCATCGACACAATGGATCTAAGTTGGCAAACTCCCGGAGATGGAGAAGGACAGAGGAGCCTGGCGTGCTGCAGGCCATGCAGCTGCAGACTTGGACACGGCTGAGGGACTGGACAACGGCGACGCTGTCATTACTGTCGTCTCTATTACGCTTCATTGTTCTATCATCTCTCTGTGCAGGAGGTTCAGATGCTTTGAGAAGCTTAATGCACAAATAGAAGTCGTGGTTCTTATTATATTTACAGAACATCACTGAGATTTACCATCAACGAGAATCATTTTACTCTTCCTTTTCTATGTCTACTTTAAAATCCTGGAATATTTTCAGTAAATTTTTATAGAAAATTCTATACTGGGATACTCACAAACTCTGTGTTATATTTTTGAAGTAAACACTGATTCCATTCATTTATTCTCCATTGAAGGAAACAGAGAAGAGTCGCTAATAGCACAGTGACAATGAGTTTGGACCCTGGACCCTCAGGTTCACACCCAGCTGGTCTTGTTTTTCACTAATTAGGTGACCTTGGATAACAGATTTAACCTTTCCCTGTGACATTTTTCTCATCTATAAAATGGGAACAATAAAAGCACCTAAGTAGAGGGTTGTTATGATGATTAAATAAAATGGATTAGTCAAGACATTTGATATATATCTATCAATCAACAAATGTTATCTATTATTATCTTAAAAGGAAAACAACTAAAGGAACATATATTTTGCAAGACCTTCTTTCCCAACTATTACAAGTATCCTGAACACAGGTTCCGGTGCAATAACACACAGGGAAATAGTGAATTTTCTGGTTGCTGTCGGCTGTGCCGTGCATGTGGGATGTCCGTTTCCTGACCACAACCCCCGTGCTGGACCACCAGAGAGGTCCCAGAGTCAATTTTCAAATAATAAAAATTCTTGAAAATAAGAATCATAATCAAAACCAAGATTTCTTATTGTTATCTTTTTAACTGTCTAAAACTTAGAAAATACTAATCCATGCTGAGATTCATGAAAAAAGATGGCCAGAGAAACAAGGAAAACGCATTAAAAACTAAACTAAATCAGCCAAATAGGTAAACTGAACTATCAGTTCCAGAGGCCTGAGAGTTTGCTCCATACGCATTCTGGCAAACGAAAAAGTAGGAGCCAAGATTTGTGAGGTGACAGTTAGGTCATGCCAGGCTAAGTACTCAGTCCTGAATATTCACTGGAAGGACTGATGCTGAAGCTGAAAGTCTAGAACTTTGGCCACCTGATGCAAAGAGCCAACTCTTTGGAAAAGACCCTGATGCTGGGAACGATTCAAGGTGAGAGGAGGAGGGGATACAGAGGATGAGATGGCTGGATGGCATCATCGACACAATGGATCTAAGTTGGCAAACTCCCGGAGATGGAGAAGGACAGAGGAGCCTGGCGTGCTGCAGGCCATGCAGCTGCAGACTTGGACACGGCTGAGGGACTGGACAACGGCGACGCTGTCATTACTGTCGTCTCTATTACGCTTCATTGTTCTATCATCTCTCTGTGCAGGAGGTTCAGATGCTTTGAGAAGCTTAATGCACAAATAGAAGTCGTGGTTCTTATTATATTTACAGAACATCACTGAGATTTACCATCAACGAGAATCATTTTACTCTTCCTTTTCTATGTCTACTTTAAAATCCTGGAATATTTTCAGTAAATTTTTATAGAAAATTCTATACTGGGATACTCACAAACTCTGTGTTATATTTTTGAAGTAAACACTGATTCCATTCATTTATTCTCCATTGAAGGAAACAGAGAAGAGTCGCTAATAGCACAGTGACAATGAGTTTGGACCCTGGACCCTCAGGTTCACACCCAGCTGGTCTTGTTTTTCACTAATTAGGTGACCTTGGATAACAGATTTAACCTTTCCCTGTGACATTTTTCTCATCTATAAAATGGGAACAATAAAAGCACCTAAGTAGAGGGTTGTTATGATGATTAAATAAAATGGATTAGTCAAGACATTTGATATATATCTATCAATCAACAAATGTTATCTATTATTATCTTAAAAGGAAAACAACTAAAGGAACATATATTTTGCAAGACCTTCTTTCCCAACTATTACAAGTATCCTGAACACAGGTTCCGGTGCAATAACACACAGGGAAATAGTGAATTTTCTGGTTGCTGTCGGCTGTGCCGTGCATGTGGGATGTCCGTTTCCTGACCACAACCCCCGTGCTGGACCACCAGAGAGGTCCCAGAGTCAATTTTCAAATAATAAAAATTCTTGAAAATAAGAATCATAATCAAAACCAAGATTTCTTATTGTTATCTTTTTAACTGTCTAAAACTTAGAAAATACTAATCCATGCTGAGATTCATGAAAAAAGATGGCCAGAGAAACAAGGAAAACGCATTAAAAACTAAACTAAATCAGCCAAATAGGTAAACTGAACTATCAGTTCCAGAGGCCTGAGAGTTTGCTCCATACGCATTCTGGCAAACGAAAAAGTAGGAGCCAAGATTTGTGAGGTGACAGTTAGGTCATGCCAGGCTAAGTGCTTATGAAATGACTTCTCCTACTGCTAACTTTACAAGCAGTTTGAGGAAATAAATTTACTTGGAACTGAGACACTGAACACTAGTGGACAGAAAGCCAACTGCACACACAAAAAGTCCAGCAATGCCGGTCAGCTCGTCCAGGGATCAAAAGTCTAGTTACCCTTTCTAGCAAATTATTTACCATCTGTGCCCAGCGAGGCCCAGGTGAAACTGCAGGCGGTAAAAAGGGGATAAAGCAGCTCCTCTGCTTACATGTCTTGGTCTAATGCTGCAAACACACAAAGGAGAAGGTCTAATACAGCCCTCTCACAGGGTAAGCACACAGGAGCATCACCTAAGTCCATCCTAAGGGGACATGGACGGATGCTCAGAAAAGCCACACTGAACACACAGCCCGGAAGTCAGAGTGAGTGAGGGAGAGGGCTGAGCCTGGCAGAGAGAGTCCGCTGGAAAAGGGGGCATCCCAGGCAAAAGTACCCCGGATCCCCGCTGGGGCCACCCCACCCTCCAACGGGCTCCCGTCACACGGGAACCCTTCAGTACCGTGGCGGCCCAGCCAGGCCCATGTCCCACCGCTCACCCCTTCTCCTCTCCCTGGACGCTCTGGCCTCCTCACGGTCCTGAAGTACCCTGAGCACGTTCCCACCCAGGCCTTCCCCTCTGCTGTGCCCTCTACCCGGGAAGCTGTCCCAGCAGACCCACACTTCACTCAACACCACCTCTTAGGGATGTCTTCCCTGTCGCCCCCAACATGCCTCACTGCCCTCGGGAAGGGTCTCTCTCTCTGTCACTGCGAATCCTGTACTAAGCTACACTCATCTTCACCTGTTGCCCCTTCAACATCCGCCTTTTCCACTAGCCTGCAAGCTCCGCAGAGGCAGGGGCTTTGTCCGCCTTTGATCTGCGGCACATTTCCAGGGGCTGTAACTGTGTCTACCAAGTGGGGAGGGCTCACTAAGTGTCTGTGGAATAATCCGTGATTTAGCAAGTGCCCAGAGGCAGAAGAGAGACTTGGATGCCCAGAGACACACAGTTCAGTGTGACTGGTGCAGAGGACGTAAGGGGGAGGCAGCAGGGGCGGGGGCCGGTGAGCGTTTTCTGGACGCGATGAACAGCTTTCTTCAACTGTTCTTATCACACCCATCCCACTAGTAAGAAAAGTCCTCTCAGACGTTTCGTTGCTGCTGACCCTGGCTCCCATGAGGTGACTGCCCAGGTCCCAGGAGACAACCCACAGCTAGAGAAGTGTTGCAGGATTGCCTGGCGTCCTTCCAAGGAGATGACATGATTTTTTATTTTTGCAGGATCTCAGTCCAGCCAGGGACTGAACCTGGCCACAGCAGGAAGAACCCAGAATCCTAACCACCAGGCCACCAGGGAACTCCTGACACGGATGCTTTTGACAACATAAAATATTAACAGTTTCAATGGACCAGCAGGGTAGCCTAAATGCTAAACACCGACTAGAATTTTCCAAAAGGAACTAAGAAAGCAAAAGAAAGCGGCAACGACACGTACACACACACTCCAGCATGCAAATGGAGGTGCTGACGGAGCGTCCCGTTCACAGTCACACAGGTCAGGAGAGGAGGGTTTCCCACACTTGGGGACAGAGAGCAGGCGGCCAGGGAACCAGGAGAAACGGCGGCGACAGGGCAGGAAGCATCTGCACAGCGCAGCGCCAGGAGAGGGGAGCAGACTGCAACAGGGGCAGGACCGGGAGGGGCAGGACCCGGCGAGCACGACGTCGGGTTAGTGTCTGAGACGGCTGTCCTCCATGGGAGCTGACCACACACGCGAGGCACCGAGCCAAGTCCTTAAGTACTGGGCACAAACGATTCTTCAAGCCCCCATGGCAGTGCTGAACAGCGCCATCACCCACTTCCATGTCGGAAAGTAGGACACTGAGGCTCAGAAGGGTAAGGTCCCACGGTTAGAACTCAAACCTGGCCTGGCTCCTAACCATCATGGCACTTCACCAGGCCACCCAGGTGCCTCTGTCCCACACACCCGGCCACTTACAGAGGAGGCTCCTCCATGGCACGAATGCATGCTGGGAAAGGCAGTCAGAGTGAAGGGAAGGGTGCCACTGCCCCTCCATTCCTTTCTCTGAAGGTTGCCCTGGAAAAAGAAAACAAGGAAGGTAGGCTGGGAACGGACCACAGAAATAGCAGCTCAGCTCAGAGACAAAGCCCTGCGTGGGTCAAGATCCACCAAGCAAGCACTCCGGGGCCACAGTACAGTCCGCTCCTCCAAAGAGCTGCAAAGTCGTTCCTCTTCGCCTACTCTGCTTTCTGAAGTTCTCTCACTACTCATCTCTTGACCTGAACTTGGACTTCCCCTGTGCTTGACAATGCTTCCAAGTCACACGCTAACCCTTAAAAGAGGGCAGGCAGCCGCATCACTGGACGGCAAAGCCAAGGGCCAACCTTCTGCTTTCACTGTTGGATTTTGTTAAATCGACCTAAATACAGAAAATACTATGGAAATAAATTCCTTATTAAGAATCTTATGAAACTGATTTAATTTCTGGCAAATAGAAAAGCAAGTAAGTGATAGAGTTTTCTCATATTAAAAGGAAGACTTATGCAACCACACCACATGGGAGAGCTGGGCTGAAGTCAAAACGATCAAAGATGGAAAGAGCCCTACACGCTTCAAGCGGAGGAGTCCACGTGCAACCTACTTCTCATACAGCCTCTGTCCCCTCACGAAGGCCTTCACTTCGTTGTCCAGGGGGAAGGTGCCGTCATCCTTTCTAAAGCGGTAGAAGAGTTTGACGTCCTTGAATTCCTTATGCTCATCACAAACTGAAAGACAATATACACAGAGAGGCAAGTGAGGAAAAAAAAACCTCTTATTACTCACTCGATGAAGGAAGATGCTAATTAAGATTTGCTTTATTACCTAATTTCTCAAGCATACTACTTGCCAATTTAATACATGTATTTAGCACAGTCCTTGATACAGAAAAGTGCTCAGTTTTATGAGCTATCATCATCATTTGTTAAGAGAGTCACAAGACTCAATTCATCCTTCTTTCCACAAACTCTTCTTGAGCACGATAGCAGGGTAGGCATCAGCCTAAAAGAATGTGAAATCCAGCGAGACAGAGACAGGTTGGTATGTAACTGAAACAGGAGGTGATACGGCTACAAAAGAGCTGAGGAGACGCCACAGGCGCATGCCGACGTGGCTGCTCCGCGGTGGGGAGGGATGCCTCTCTGAGAGCCCGCCTGTGAGTGGAGCCCTGACAGAGGAGTAGGAAATGAGCGAGCAGGCAGATGGGGGCATTTCGGCCCAAGAGAGCAGCAGCGTGTGAAAGGTCTTGGCCAGGGTTAGACGTTTCAGGGGGATGCGGTCAGGAATGGCCACCGAAACAGAGAGTGACAGCAAAACTTGGACACAGCCCAAATGTCCACGAGTAGAATGGATGAAAGTATGATGGCCAAACGGTACATGGTACCCGCTGCAGTGAAAAGGCGCAAACAAGACACACCACCAGCATGAGCAAATCCCACAAACAGGATGCGCATCCAACGGCAAAGGCAGAAACATGCATCTCTGTGGTGATTTAAAACACGTTACATTGCTAAGAGATGCATACGCAGAGGTGAGAAAGCGTAAAGAAGCCCACAGAAATGAACCCAGATGCCTCTCGGAAGAGGAAGGGGATGTAGGTGGGCAGAGGGGCCAAGAGGCAAAGTGAGATGCTCTATTTCTTAAACGGGCGGGCTCGTACCTGAAACAGAAGATGCGGGGCTTCCCTGGAGGTCCCGCAGTTAAGAGGCTGCACTCCCGGGCAGGGGCACGGGTTCAATCCCTGCTTGGGGAACCGAGATCCCACCCACTACGGTGTGTGGCTAAAAAAACCCTGTGGCCAGCTCACTCACCATGGTGGATGATGCCCCGGTCCGCTAGCTTCTGCATGAGTTTAATCGCCGTCTCTCTGTCAGACGCCTCCTTGTGTTCGATCAGCCAGTCAATCAGTTCTTTTGCGACGAAACAGTTTGGGTAGGTTTTAAGATGATGTCGCCTATCTTTAATCACCTTTTCTTCATGCAGCCTGAGCCTGGAAAGAAAAGTTGGCATCGCTTTAGGAATTCTGATGACAGCACGCATCACTGACTCAGTCCCAGAGAGCAATAACGAAAGTCAAGCCCAGGACGCATCAGAGCGCCATCCAAATACCTTCATGCCAGCAGGCCATTTCCCTCTGGTCGGAGCAGAAGCCCCAGAAAGTGACCCCACCCGCAGATCCAGAGTGACACACGGAGGCAGGCAGACCCAAGCTCTGACAACACAGAGCTCCACGTCAGTCCAGTCCGGAGAGCGTTCTCACCCTGCCCTGGCTCCCTCCCTCCCTCGCACTCCACCAGGGGAGCTTATGGTTACAACCGACCATCTAAGAAACTTCTAGAAACCTGCGGAAACCAAGTACTTCCTCATCACAGACTACTGAGAATCCACGCCCTCTGGATTCACTCCATCACACAGCAAATACGAATGAGCATCTGCCCAAGCTGCCCATCAGGTACTTCCTAGCAGTAGAGACCGAAGTTGGAAAACGCACGAAGATGCCTGCCCTCGCTGGCAACAACTAAGCCCCTTGTGAGGCTCTTTATGCAGACCAGGGCTTCCCGGCTGGGGTGAGTGGTATGAATGCAGGAGCCACAGGAGGCCTGGATTCGAGCCCTGGGTCGAGAAGACCCCCTGGAGAAGGACATGGCAACCCACTCCAGTGTTCTCGCCTGGAGAGTCCCATGGACAGAGGAGCCTGGCATCCCCGGGGTCACCCATGTGACTCGCATGCGCCTTACTTCATTATCTCAATACTGTAGAAAAATGGGGTTGGCTGCGTAACCACATAGAAACCCACTGAACGTCTCTTTCTTCCTCTGTCAGATGGAGGCAGCTGCACCGACCCTGTCCTTGGTAATGCTGAGATTTGGGGCCACAACGTCTGTTAAGCACCAGCAACTCAGTACAGCACCCAACACAGAACAGGGCCCACCCCCTCCCATTCTCGAAGGAAGGAGCTAGGTCCTGCTCCTGCCGGGTCTTTTTTTTAATGTGTGTGCTCACTCACTTCAGTCAAGTCCACTCTTTGCAACCTTATGGACTGCAGCCCACCAGGCTCCTCTGTCCATGAGGATCCTCCAGGCAAGAATACTGGAGTGGGCAGCCATGCCCTCCTCCAGAGAATCTTCCCAACCCAGGAACTGAACCCAGGTCTCCTGTGTCTCCTGCATTGCAGGCAGATTCTTTACCCACTGAGCCTGTTGGCGTGCACTAAAGGGAATTTAATGGGTTTTGATGTGCCAGGGGCTGTGACTCTGAGTTGGGAACATTCTGGGTTGAAGCTCTGAGACCAAGATGCTCTTCTTGCTACACCCCTGTCACAGGCTGAACTGGGCTCCCCTAAATTCATAGTTTGAGGCCGTAATCCCTGGCCCTTCAGAATGTGACTGCATTTGGAGACAGGGTCTTTTAAAAGGTAATTACAACCAAATGAGGTCACTAGGGCAGCCCTGGACTAACAGGAGTTTCCCTTTAAGAAGTGGGGATCAGGATACAGACAGGCTAAGAGGACCAGTGAGGACGCAGAGAGAGGGCGGTCGTCTACACATCAAGGAGAGAGGCCTCAGGAGGACCAGCCCCACCAGCACCATGATCTCAGATGAGGACCAGTGAGGACACAGAGAGAGGGCGCCGTTTACACACCAAGGAAAGAGGCCTCAGGAGGACCAGCCCCACCAGCACTGTGATCTCAGATCAGAGGGCCAGTGAAGACACAGAGAGAGGGCGGCCGTCTACACACCAAGGAGAGGGGCCTCAGGAGGACCAGCCCCACCAGCACCATGATCTCAGATGAGGACCAGTGAGGACACAGAGAGAGGGCGCCGTTTACACGCCAAGGAAAGAGGCCTCAGGAGGACCAGCCCCACCAGCACCGTGATCTCAGATCAGAGGGCCAGTGAGGACACAGAGAGAGGGCGGACGTCTACACACCAAGGAGAGGGGCCTCAGGAGGACCAGCCCCACCAGCAGCATGATCTCAGATGAGGACCAGTGAGGACACAGAGAGAGGGCGCCGTTTACACACCAAGGAAAGAGGCCTCAGGAGGACCAGCCCCACCAGCACCGTGATCTCAGATCAGAGGGCCAGTGAAGACACAGAGAGAGGGCGGCCGTCTACACACCAAGGAGAGGGGCCTCAGGAGGACCAGCCCCACCAGCACCATGATCTCAGATGAGGACCAGTGAGGACACAGAGAGAGGGCGCCGTTTACACACCAAGGAAAGAGGCCTCAGGAGGACCAGCCCCACCAGCACCGTGATCTCAGATCAGAGGGCCAGTGAAGACACAGAGAGAGGGCGGCCGTCTACACACCAAGGAGAGGGGCCTCAGGAGGACCAGCCCCACCAGCACCATGATCTCAGATGAGGACCAGTGAGGACACAGAGAGAGGGCGCCGTTTACACGCCAAGGAAAGAGGCCTCAGGAGGACCAGCCCCACCAGCACCGTGATCTCAGATCAGAGGGCCAGTGAGGACACAGAGAGAGGGCGGACGTCTACACACCAAGGAGAGGGGCCTCAGGAGGACCAGCCCCACCAGCAGCGTGATCTCAGATCGTTAGCCCGGACAGCTATATGACAGTGAATTGCTGATGTTTACGCCACCCAGTCGGTGATTCTTGGCTGTGGCAGCTTGAGCGAAGACAATCACCCGCTGCTGAAGATGGAGGCTCCTGAGAAGCCTGACGATGAAGGGCTCAGCTGGGGTGTCGACAGGGGGCAGGGAGAGAAGAGAGTGAAAGTCCTAACAGACACAGAGTGCACAGAGAGAAAAGAACCATTTATTCTATTTAGTATTTTTCTATCTATCTGGCTGCATCGGGATTTAGCTGCAGAACGCACCATCTCCACCGTGGCACGCGGGCTGAGCTGCTCAGCACCTCATGGGAGCTTAGCCCCCTGACCAGGGATCAAAGCCACGTCCCCTGCACTGCAGGGCAGACTCAACCAGCGAACCTCCAGCAAGTTCCCGAAAAGAACCCTTTTAGTGGAGTTCCTACTATATGCTCAGCACTGTACGAAGCATTTTCACATGAATGACTTAACTGCTGTGGCCTGAATGCTTTCATCCTCCACAAATTCACATGTTGAAATACTAAACCCCAAAATGTTACTTATGAGGACAGTCAGGAACACAGGACTTGGCTCTCATCCTGACGGCCAGTAATTCCAGACACCCAAATTTGTGAGCATCAGCATCCTCGCTGGTAAAACCAGGATAATGGCAACCACCCTGATTATCTCCTCACACGATCACAAAGCTAGTTAATAAGGATAAAGACAGCAATCGAGCCCTTACTAAAAGCCAGGCAGCTCTGACTGCTTTACTGGCATTAATCCTCATGACAGCCCTCCGAGGCTGCTAATGTTAAAGCCACAAATGATACAAAAGCAGAGCTGTGAGTATTAATAAGACGTAAACAAGCCTTAATTAAAAAAAAAAAAAGCATGTTCACACTGGTGTGCTAAAGTCATCACATGAATCATTCTAATTAATTCAGTGACAATGACACTGAGTAATTTGTTTAACATGCCCAAAGTGGCAGAATGCAAAGCATTAATTCTTAGATGATATGTCTGTCAGGAATCTAAGAATAATGAGGACCAATTTATTTAGAAACTGAAATGTGGAATAAGCCGCTATATAATTTGGTGGAGGAGGAATATGTTATGAGCCAAGAGACAAGTTTTGGCTCCTGTAAACTTTCCAACTTAAAAAAAAAGTATTGGGTCATATTTCTCTTTAAATGCTGCAGAGCAGAGCCTTTCGGTCGCGATCCCTTCGGCACTGAGCTTGGTGCTGACTCTGGAGCAGGCCTGCCTCCCTCTGCACCTCACGCCACACAGCACAAAGCAGCTCTGGTCACCACCCTCGCAGCCCACCAGGGCCTGGTGTGTTTCCTCGTTTAGGAAGCCGAGCAGAAATATCGAGAAGAAAGAACTTCGGATCTCGGAGGCAGCCTAGAACTTGATCTTTTCAGACATGTTATCAGGGGTTGAGTGAGTGAAGTCGGTCAGTCATGTCCGACTCTTCGTGACCCCACGGACTGTAGCCTACCAGGCTCCTCTGTCCATGGGATTTTCCAGGCAATAGTACTGGGGTGGGTTGCCATTTCCTTCTCCAGGGAATCTTCCCAACCCAGGGATCGAACCCGGGTCTCCCGCACTGTAGGCAGACGCTTTACCGTCTGAGCCACCAGGGAAGCCCATCAGGGGTTAAAAATATTCAATAACTGTTACCGTCTGTTTCTCTTTGATAGAAACACAGAATTCTAAAAAAGAGCGTGGAAAATTCCAGAAAAACCAGCCCAATAAAGAGATAAGAGTTTTCATGCTGTAAATAACCAAGTGCTGTACCTGGCACCGTGAGTGCTGCACAAATATTTGATGAGCAAATAAGGGCCATGGGGAGGACACACGGGCACTAACAGAAACGACACCCTTTTCTAAAATGCAGGGAAGCTTCTCTCGAAAAAGGTGGGGGTTCCCACCCCACGACTTAGTGAGCATCCAATATTATGGAATTTATCTTAAAAAAAAAAAACTTACATGGTTTCGCTTCTGGGGCAATCCACTTCCAAAGTTTTAATCCCTGTTGTGTGGGTGTATGTGTGGTTTTTTGTATTTTGGTTATTCTGTGTGGCTTGTGGGAGCTTAGTTCCTTGACCAGGGACTCACAGGGAAAGCCTGGAGTTTAACCACTGGACAGCCAGGGGATTCCCCGGGTTTTTTTTTTTTTTTTTAAGAATTTCCATTTCTTTGAACTCAGTTTACTGCTTACAAATTTCCACAACGTTTAATACATGACTATGCATGATCCCCTAGAAGTGGGTAGAGGAGGCAATATTTCAAAATCTTGTGGGAAAAGAGAAATTCTGCACACTGGAGCCTCTATGGGATGGCATTCTCCAGGAAGACCCGGTGAGACGCTGAGCCGCCCTTGCAAACACGCCGGTCACCCTGTGTGCCAGGCCCACAGCCCCTGCAGCTGCAGAACGCCTCCCTAACCCCGGCCTCCCTGGGCAGCGTGCAGACCCCCGAGCTGGCCTGCCCTGCCCAGGGTGGAGCCTGGCTGAGAGTCCCTGACTTAGGGGGTCCCGGCGCCCACCGGCTGCTCGGCGAGGGGACCAGGGAGGCTTCTCCCTACTCAAGGGACAGCCATCGGCCAAGCCCAGCAGGACGGCTCCGTCCAGCACGGGCACAGGGGCGATGGTTTCCAGCCCTATCTGTGCGGGAGCCAGTTCGAAAACCGAGCAGTGAGAAGGGTCCCGGTTCGGAGCTGGGGCGGGGGGGCGGCTCGCGGCCCAGACGCCCCGTCCCGGGACCATCCGCCAGCCGGGCTGACCGAAAGTCCGTTCGGATTCCCCCATAGGGGGCTACGGAAAAGCCCGAGTGAACTTTCCGGCCAAGCCAACACGCGCAGTGTTTAAACACTGGTTAAATTAAACATCCTCAGGATCGTAAGACCCTGAGGAACCGGGCAACCAGGGAAGGCGGGGCGCAGGCCAGCTCCGGGAGGGCGTGGGGAGAGGCGGCCAGAGGCCCCGGGCCGGGCCCGCGGTTCCCTCGAGCCTTTGGGTTCTTCTTCCAAGCTGCACGCGCTCTGATAGTAACCGGAACAGGGTCAGCCGGTTCCGGCGGCTGCAGGAGGCTCGGCTCCGGTTCCACAAGGCCTGCACCCGCCCCGGGCCAGGAGGCCCGCTCAGGCCCTCCCAAGCTTCCTCCCCGTCCCTGCGCCCCGCGCACCGGCGTGCCGGCCCACACTCTGGACATCCTGGACTCTACCCTGAAGACAGGCACCCCTCGGCTTAAAACACCCCCCTCCTCCTGCCTGTAACAGCTAGAAAAATTCTACTTGCTCTTCGGCTTAAAAGCACCTCCCCTGGGAACATTTTCTCGGCCACCCCAAACCAGAAAACGAGCTTCACTCCTCTGCTCGGCCATAATAAAGCGCTCATCCCGCTGCGTTATAGTCAGAAGGAGTGAGGGATGCTAGGGGAGAGCTGCTGATCGGTTTTGTAATCCCAGCACCTCGCACAAGGCAGGGCACAGAGCCTCACTGAGGCGAAAAATCAGCCGCTGGATCCAGCACCCAGCCTTGAGATGCCTGGGGCAGAAGGGTCTTCTGAAGAACAGAGTCCAAATAAATCCACACTGAACCCCTGGGAAGAACAAGAACAATCATCTCTGTTTTAACTGCATTTTCTGTGCCACTGGCTGGAGAATTTAAATACAAAAGCCACCTTCCCATCATTCATTTCAGACAGCTGTTCACAGGCCTTAGAATCGAGGTGATTCTGCAATACTCTATCGACGGCCCCCGAACCAGCTGCTGAAAGTGCCATCTGACAATTTCCTCTTCGAGCTCCAGGAGAACCACCACCACAGAGAGCAGGGTGCTCATAATCCCTACGAAATTACTGTCCATCAGACAAGCAAGGCAGAAACTGTTTTTCAAGAAAGCAGCTCGTGGAAGACTGCAGCGGGTTGCAGGACTCGGAGGACAAAAGAGCGGGGGAAACACATATTCTCATTTAAAAACAGCGTCATAAATCTCAGCCGAAGTAAACAGTCTAATCAAAACACACAGCCAGCAGAACGGTGTGGCTGGCAGTGCGAGCCTCCTGATCTCTGGGCAACAGCACTGACATCCCTGTGCTTTCACCCCAAGCTATTCTCCAGGAACAGCCAGTGTCTGTCCCTGGGGACCGGAGAATTCAGAGGAAATCACGCTTACTCATCCACCCTTGAAAGGTCCCAAGTCTAAAAGGATAAGAAAACAAGACAGGAACCAATGAAAGCTAACACACTGCATTTTCTTTTCGTGTCTGGATTTATTTTATAATTAAAAATTCAAGTGATCAAACAAATCCATGCCCTTGGTAGATTAAAAAATTTTCAAAAGTGCATTGCCTCAAGCTGGGTAGCTGGTGATGGACTGATAGTTGCTGAAGCCAGGAGACACGTGTGGGCATGCACTGGACTATTGTTTTTACTTCGGGAGGTCTTTGAAATCCCTTGCCTCTTTCTTAAGATAAATATTTTTTGCTGTGGACCATTTTTAAACTCTTCACTGAATTGGTTACACTAGTGCGTGCCCCTGTTTTATGACTAGGCTTTTATTGGTTTTGGTCACGAGGCATGTGGGATCATAGCGACCGGACCCAGGACAGAACCCGCACCCCCTGCACTGAGAGGTGAAGTCAACCACTGGCGCCAGCAAAGCCCCACCCCCACTTTCCAAGGGGACGCAGTAGGAACAGTTGTTTACGTTTCCCTGCAAAAACCCACGGCACCCACTTGCGCAGCTGTATATGTACACTCTTACGGGAGACGGGGTCATGACAGACACTTCATGCAGTTTTGCTTCAAGAAGACGCTTGAATCCTCTCAGCCTGATGAGAACGAGGGAACAATACAGAAGGCGATAGAAAGAATAGAGAACCGGTTAGTGTAATGGACTTCACGCTACTGAACCGCACGTTTTTAAACAGTTAACATGGTAAATTGTATGTTGTGTATATTTTACTGCAATAGAAAAAGAGTCTATACTTAAAACATGAAGAACCGGTTAATGTAAAGAAGAGTATGAGTGATCTGGGGAGCCAGAAGGAACTGGTCTGAGAGCGCGCACACACACACAGGCACACACACTCTCACATGCACACACGTGCGCGCGCACACGCACAAGCATGTACACACACAGGCACACACTCTCACACGCACACACGTGTGCGTGCGCACGCACACGCATGTACACAAGGCGCACACACGAACACGCATGTGCACACAGGCACATACACTCTGCACACACGTGCACACACACGCACACGCACACACTGTGGAAAGCTGCACTGGCCATCTTCTCTGGTGGTAACGTCAGTCGTCGCCATCAGCGAGACCCCTCTTCAGGAGTCTATGAATCAGGAACAAAGTCTGAGTCACAGGTCTACACAGAGCCCGTTCACGGCCCATGTCAAGTCAGTCCAAAGCAAAGTCCCACGCACGCTGCGTGTCTTGTCACTTCAGAGAACTGAGACGGTAAACACGCCCCGGGAGGAAGAGTGCCTGACTCCGAGTCCCGTGTACCTGGGGTTGCACTTGGAATCATGATGAAGGAGCGTCGGTGGAGATGATCACACGAACGCTTCCCATCCCCGGTGAGTCAGGCAGGCATCGTCGTCCTCACGCGACAGGTCCGGAAGCAAGCTCGCAAGGCGCATGACGTGCTCACAGTGAGGGTCGCGTCCGACTCTGCGAGCTCAGGGACTATGCAGTCCACGGAATTCCCTGGGCCAGAATACTGGGGTGGGCAGCCTTTCCCTCCTCCAGGGGATATTCCCAACTCAGGAATCCAGCCGGGGTCTTCTGCCTTGCAGGCAGATTCTTCACCAGCTGAGCTATCAGGGAAGCCCTAATGTGCTTGAGCCAGACTTTTAATAAAGAGCGGGAGGACTTCCCTAGTGATTCAGTAGTTGAGAATCCGCCTGTCAACGCGGGGACACAGGTTCAGTCCCTGGTCTAGAAGCTCCCACACGCTGCAGGGCAACCGAGCCTCTGCTCCTGGAGCCCGTGCTCAGCAATGAGAAGCTGTGCAGTGCGCCAGCGGCCCCACTCAGCGCAGCTGGAGGACGCCTGGGCTTGGCAAGGAGACCAAGCGTGGCCGATAAATAGATAGAATGCTAAAAAAATTCAGACAGCAAAGCGATCGATGGCTGACAGACAGACAGTGGGATTCGGATCTGAACCAGCTCTAATCTCTGCGTTTAGAGGGCGTTCCGTGCCTTCAAATTTTAAACAGGAGCACCTGTCTTCTGCCCGTTTTATGCTCGTACAGGCTGAGAGACAACACTGCAGGCATGCTGAAGTGCCATGGGAAGGCAAAAATGCACGCGGCTCACACAGCACACAGACACTACCCCGTAAACGCAGACAGGGTCCCAGACAGGCTGCAAAAGCAGTCAGCACACGGCCTTCACGACTGCCTCGAGCCAGTGTTGTGCAATTTCCACGGCCTGCCCCGAGGGCCGGAAGCAGACATGGCGACTATGCTTCCCAAGAGAGTCAGCATCAGCTCATTCAGGACACATAACAGAAACCCGCTGCTGCTTCTGGCTGTGCCAAGCACACGGCACACGGGATCCTAGTTCCCAGCCCAGGGATCAAACCCGCGTGCCCGGCCCCTGCAGTGGAAGCCCAGAGTCTTAACCCGTGGATTGTCAGGGAATCCCCTAACACACCTTTCGCTCTTTTCATTCTTTATTGAAGTATAGCTGAATTACAATGTGGTGTTACAGCAAAATGACACAGCTGTACGTAGAATGGATAAATGATGAGGTCCCATTAGCAAACACTCTTAATGACGTGTGCGAAACCGCTCACATGGCCCTCTGAACCCTCATCTCATCCTTGAGATAAGATGTGAACACAAGGTCAGGGCAGGAAGGCCCCTGTCAGCCTCCCTTATCTCCTTAGAGCTAGATTTCTCACTGAATTCTTCCTCCGCGTGAGCACTTTCCTAGGAGGTCTCCAGTTCTGAGGAATAAGAAGCAATATCAGCCTCTCAAGTTCTGATCTCTTCCTCTGATGAGTCCCAAGAAAGGTACTCTTCTGGCTTGCAAAGTGCCTTTCCAAGAAGCTCTAAGAGTTTTTCCAAACATGTCATTATTTGTTTACACACCGTACCCAGCAGAATCAGGCCTCTAAGTGCCATTTTACAGGTGAAGAGACAAGCCCAGAACGGTCCATGGAACGCGCAGAGGACACAGAGGGACTCCCAGGACCAGCGCTGGGCCCCGAGTCTGCTGGTCCTGCTCAGGGGCAGCTCTGACCCCGGCCGCCTGGCCCTGTGGCACCCCTCTGTCACGGGAGGGCACGGCATCCCAGCACCTTCCTCCCGAAACACAGAGCTCTCTGCTCGTTACTCAGAACAGCAGTTTGCAAACCGGGGCAAACATCACGTCCCGTCCTTCATCCTTGTTCCCCAAGACTTGGCACAGGCCCAGTGAACGGTGTGATTCAGGTGGCAGCGAGTGGGACTCCACGGAGCCCACGGTTAAGGCTCCACATCTCCACTGCAGGGAGCGTGGGTTTGGTCCCCGGTCGGAGAACTAAGATCCTGCATGCTGCGTGGTGTGGCCAAGAAAGAGGAGAGAGAGAGAAAACATACCTTTCAGGCAGGAACAGGACTCAGTTACATTAGTTCCCAAATTCCACTCCTGCCTTCCTGACGCACTGTTCATTATCACTCACAGCGGAGCCGTCGAACCGGACCGACTAGGGCTCAAATCCAAGTCACAGTCACTACCTGCTGTGTAACCATGGGCAAAGCATTCACCTTCTCCGCGCCTCAACTTTCTCATCTATAAAATGGGAATAGATGTACGTCTCATACTGTGAGGAAGAGATGAGAGATTATATGTTAAGCGCTGAGCACACACTAAGGTCTCAATAAATGTCAGCTCGTACTGCTGTTATTATCATCATGTAACATATTTTGTCAGATTGTGCCAGAAGCCCCATCAGAACACCACTAAACACGCACTTCAGTTGGTTTTTAGAACAGACGCCATCCTCAGTTGACGACCGCTGTTTTCTAGTACGGATGCAGGACTTTGAACTGAAGTTGCTGCTTCCTGTCTCTGGGACTGAATTTTGGGATGATTGGGCTGGGTTAGCAACTGCTGGAGATGAGGCTGCTCTTTGTTAAGCACCTTCTTCTTCGGTAAAAGTTTAGTCGCTCAGTCGTGTCCAACTCTTTGTGACCCCATGGACTGTAGCCCGCCAGGCTCCTCTGTCCATGGGATTCTCCAGGCAGGAACACTGGAGTGGGTTAGCCATTTCTCCAGGGGATCTTCCAGACCCAGAGAATGAACCCAGGTGTCTCACACTGCAGGCAGACTCTTTACTGTCTGAGCCCCCAGGGAAGAGGAGAGAGAAGCAAAGGTGAGAAAGTGTTCGGCCACTCCCTGAACGCACATCACAGCCTTGCTTTCTGTGGGGTTTATGAGAATCCATGCCACCTCTTCTAAGGTCTCAACCAAACTGGTAACTAAAATCACTGATATTAACTGGCAAGACACTTCCAGCCGTCTAGTTCAAGCTGTCCCCAGCATTACTGTTTCACAGACAGACAGAGAAATGAGGCGACCTGCCTGTGTTTTCACTGCTGCAAGTTCAGCCTTGGAGTCCTGCCTCTGACCAGGCCACCTGCTGATCTCCACAGCAGGGCAGCTGCGATCAGGCTGCCCCTAATCCAGCGCACTGTCAAGGAGTGCTTTTTTTTTTTTTAAACCTAATTTCCTACTCATTTTTTAAACTAAGTTTATTTATTCACTTCTGGCTGTGCTGGGTCCTCACTGTTGTTTAGGTGTTCTCTAGTTGGGGTGAGCAGGGCTGCTCTCCAGCTGTGGGTGCGGGCTTCTCACTTGACGGTTTTGCTGGTTGTGGAGCCCGCTCTAGGGCTCGGGGGGTCAGGGGTCAGGGTGCGTGGGCACGGGGTGCGTGGGCTCGGGGACTCTGGGCTCAGGGGTTGGGGTGCGTAGGCTCGGGGACTCTGGGTTCAGGGGTTGGGGCACATGGACTTGGGGGCTCGGAGGTCAGGGCAGGTGGGCTCAGGGGTTCAGGGGTCGGGGCACGTGGGCTCTGGGGCTCAGGCTCAGGGGTCAAGGCATGTGGGCTCAGGGTCTTGGGGGTTGGGGTGCATGGGCTCTGGGACTGGGGGCATGTGGGGTCAGGGGTTGGGGGGCGTGGGCTGGGGGGCGC
>SJYG01000386.1:103037-147887 GCA_006410535.1 Litocranius walleri
GGGGGGCTAGGGCCCAGGGGTCAGGGAAGGGGGGGTGGGGGTGTTGGGGGTTGGGGTGCATGGGCTCGGGGACTCTGGGCATGTGGGCTCAGGGGTTGGGGTGCATGGGCTGGGGGGCTCAGGGGTCAGGGCGTGTGGGCTCAGGGGCTCAGGGCATGTGGGCTTGAGGGCTCAGGGTATGGGATGCATGGGCTCGTGGGGTGCATGGACTCGGGGGCTCAGGGATTGGGGCACGTGGGCTCAGGGGCCGGGGCTCGGGGGCTTGGAGTGCATGGGCTCGGAAGCACCCCAAGTCTAGCATGCAGGCTCAGGGGTTGGGGCGCTTGGGCTGCCGTGCTGTCAGGCACGCGGGATCCTCCCAGACCAGGGATCGAAGTCCTGCCTCCTGCGCAGACAGGCAGACTCCCCACTGGGCACCAGGGAAGCCCAAGGAGCGCTTCTGTCGCCGACGAGAGCGCTGGCCTGGACCGTCTGCGAGAGCCTGAGGGTCATCTCTGCCAACACCCAGACCACTGCATCCCAAGAGAACATTCAACGTCGCAGACCGAAAACACCTTCCCTGAGGAAAAGCAACACGCCTAATAATGAAGTTCAAAAGACCACGAGATGGCAACTGAAATACCATTCGACATACGGTTCCTGGGTTTCCCAGGTGGCACAGTGGGCAAGAATCCGCCTGCTAACGAAGGAGACACAGAGACGCGGGTTCAATCCCTGTGTTAGGAAGATCCCTGGAGGAGGATACGGAAACCGCTCCAGAGTTCTCGCTGGGACGTCCCATGGATCGAGGAGCCGGCGGGCTATTGTCCACAGGGTTGCAGTCAGACACGACTGGGCGCGCACACGCATGCGCACATACACCCCCCCCCCCGCCCCCGCGTCTCCCCACTGAAATATAAAAAATACGAGCCGGGTGGCATGCAGGCTGAGGCAGAGATTCAAGTGAGCGCGGGTGAGCGCAGGGAGGGGCAGGGACACCCTCCGTGAGGGTCCCCTGGAGGCCTCGAGGAGCCACGAGGCCGGGCCACACCTGCGAGCTTCTAAGGCGGCAGGTCCGAGGGTCAACGCAGCGGGCAGCATCTCTAACGAAGGCCCGCTGACGCTGATGTGGCTTTAGGGGGCACCTCGGTGAACCCCTGGGTTGGAGGGGAACAGAACCAACACGAGGCTGGGGCATAAAAGGAAGGAAGGGGTGATGGGAGGCGGGGAGGGCCTGGCCCATCAGCTGCGCCCAGGGGCGTTTCCAGGCCCCGGGGTGCCTTCCCTGGGGAGTCAGGAAGTGATCCTGCGGGCTCGCACCTCCTCAACACCGCGACGGTGAGCTCACTCAGGCGGTCTCGCTGCCCGAGCTGCAGGGCCGCCTTCCTAGGGCTGGTCCGGCTAGGGAAAAGGACGCTCAGAGTAGAAGCGGGGCTCAGACGGCGGCTTCTCCTTCATCCCGGGGGTGGATCCGCGGACGCCAGGTGCTGTGCTGGCACTGGGAGGCGTGAGGCCACCAGAACCCTAGTGTGTGTCCAGGCAGCGTGACCTAGACAGAGGGGGACCACAGAGGACGAGACGGCTGGATGGCATCACCGACGCGATGGACATGAGTTTGAGTGGGCTCTCGGAGTTGGTGACGGACAGGGAGACCTGGCGTGCTGCAGTCCATGGGGTCACAGAGAGTCGGACTCGACTGAGCAGCTGAACTGAACACGACCCAGAGGAAACCTCTAACCAACTCAGGACCTCCGTTTCCTAATCCGGAAAAGGAGAAAGCTGACCAGATTTATCTCTAAACTTCCTTTCGCCTCTTAACTTCTGGTTTTTTTTTCTTAATGGACATTCTGAAGAGCCTCCAGGGTAAATCCCCAATTCACCAGATCAAAATAGAACAGGCCGTGTGGGGCACAGTTTGTACTGAAAAGATCTGCCACAAACCACAAGGCTGAACAGCACAAAATAGCAAATTTCATTTCCTTCGGGCTTCCAAGTGAGGATGAACATATCAGAGCGAATCCTGTGCTAAGCAGTCTGTCCAAACCCTGTCTAGGGTTACCAGCATCTATTTTCAGCTCCCAGGACAGACACGGAAGCTGCCCAACTGCTACAGGCTTTGTGGGGTGGGGGTGGGGGTCGTCTACAAGAGGGAGCAGATAAGAGTATTACTTAGAAATGCTCCAGGAGCCCTCCAAAGTGTCGTCAGGGACATCTGTGCTTAGGGTGGAGGCAGCTGTCAGCTGAGGGGCTTGTGAAAGACTCCTCAACCAATGTACATTTATGGAGCGCCAACTGCATACCAGGCATAGCTTCAACAGCTTAGCACGGACTAGTTTCCGTACCTGACACAAATGTTGCTTATTCAAATGAAAATGTTGAGTCTTGTGTGTGTAGGACACACACACACCCCAGTCACAGTCTCCATAATCCTCCCGATCCAGTTAAAACTGAACCTATCCGACAGGCTTTTCATCTGTTTCCTGTTTCAGCAAATGCACGGCCTTCCTTTCTGCCTGTCTCTAGACTTATGCTCTTCCTTCTTCAGGATCTGTTAAAGCCTAGCTCAACTCGATCTTTCTCTGTGCTGTCTTCTCACAACCACTGGATACGGCCTGCCTCCCTCGACACCTCTGGGACATTTTCTACGATGCTCAGGCCTACCCTAATACTGTTTTGTATTATTTGCAGCACAAACTGAATGAGGAAAAAACTATCTCCTTCCTTCACATTTCCCAAAGCGTCTAGGACAAGGCTAATGGTAAATGATGCTCAGAATACGAGCCTGGGTTTCATCTTTGCTTTTAGCTGGACAGAGAGAAATCTGACCATGGAACAGAATGTAGACTCGAGTCTCCAGTCCTCAGTCCTTTACTGGCTGCAGACCATCCAGGTTGCCCTTACTGGGCAGTGCTTCAGAGCGTCCCTCCCCTGCCTCTCCATGAACATGAAGGGGTACTTGGACCATCTGTGTGTGTTTGGTTCCCTGGAAAAGAAACGTGAAGCAGCTCCTCCCTTAGGAAGAGCCCACGCCATCCTTCACAGAACATGTAAACAGCAGGGGTCTGGTTTTAGCTCCAGGTCTGTCTGTTGCCAGGATCCAGGCAGGTCTGGGCAGGAAGGGCTCAGGCCGGTGGCTGGGGGCCCCTGGGTGTCCACGGATGGAGGGGCCAGACCACCAGACAGGAGGGGAGTCAGGAGAAGGCCACGGCATCTGCAGCCCCAAGGAGCCAAACCTGAAGGCCCCAAGTTCACTCAAGTCTTGAGATGCCAAGGGCCAAGGCAGCTCTGTCGTGGGGAAAGAGTGCCAAAGCACAGACACGAAGAAGGGAAAACAGCCATAAACAAGTAATACAGCCTTCCTTTAAAAACACTTATATTATAAATGAGAGAGAGAATACTGACACCGTGCAGTGATATAAAGACACACACACAGACACAGACACGGGCTTCCCTGGTGGCTCAGCTGGAAGAGAATCCCCCTGCAGTGCAGGAGACTCCAGTTCGATTCCTCGGTTGGGAAGGTCCCCTGGAGAAGGGATAGGCTACCCATTCCAGTATTCTTGGGCTTCCCTTGTGGC
This sequence comes from Litocranius walleri, assembly GCA_006410535.1. Classification (NCBI taxonomy): domain Eukaryota; kingdom Metazoa; phylum Chordata; class Mammalia; order Artiodactyla; family Bovidae; genus Litocranius; species Litocranius walleri. The sequence goes on from SJYG01000386.1 coordinate 106,595, forward strand.
TCAGCTGGTAAAGAATCCGCCTGCAATGCGGGAGACCTGGGCTCCATCCCTGGGTGGTGAATATCCATCCCCTGGAGAAGGGAAAGGCTACCCACTCCAGTATTCTAGCCTGGAGAATTCTATGGACTGTATAGTCCATGGGGTCGCAAAGAGTCGAACATGACTGAGCGACTTTCACACACAATCAGGAGACAATAAAAGGTCACAAGAAAGCTGCTGAGAAGCATTCAGTGGGAGGGAGCTGATTGCTCCTTGGGCTTCCCAAGTGGCTCAGTGGTAGAGAACCCGCCTGCCGATGCAGGAGATGCAGGACTCGATCCCTGGGTCGGGGAGGTCCCCTGGAGGAGGAAGTGGATTTCCACCGCAGTGTTCTTGCTGGGACTGCCTCTCTTGACACAGCGACCCTTGTGGGACTCGACACGGTTCAGGCTGCTTGTGTGCCACTCTGGTTGCTGAACACACTTGGCGCATGTTGCCTGTGGTGCATACAACCTCATGTACCCAGACCCACACTTACCGGGGCTTCAGCTCACTCAGACTGTTTGCGGGTCAGAGAGACAAGGGCACAAGTGCAGCAAACCGTCCCCCACGGCCAAGAAGGGGCTACGCTGCCCGTGAGACAGGCTCTCAGTGCTGACTCACGCATACGCGGTTCTCCACGTGCCTGAGTCCCAACGTGGTTCTCCATAATAATAAAGCCATATGCTGAGCACATCATGGCTTACCAGTGATTTCCATACTCTTTATCTTATTTGATTTTGCAAACAGCCATGGGAGGTAGCTAGGGGAGAGGTGACGAATCCCTGTCTATAGGCGAGAAGAGAGTTTACTCTGGCGGCGGGAACTGGAGCCAGCAATAGTTTGCAAGAGGCAAAGTTGTGCGTCACATGCGGACCTGATGATGCTTCACGCACCGAGACACCGCGCCAGCAGCGAACGTCGAGCCTCACGCGTTGGCAAGGATACTCCTGCATGGCTGTGGCTGGTTATATCAGCGGTTGCATCGTAGTGTTATTGCATACTCATGTTTTTATTTTCTTTTTTTAAATGATAAATTCAGGAGTAATTTATTAGAAATGCCAATAAAGACATAAGTCATGAACTAAACAAAACTTAAACAACAAAGCTAGACACATTACAAGAGAGAGAAAACGTGAAAACAAGACGCCTCACACAACGTTACAATGAGGGAGAAACGCTGGTCTAAACATCCAGACTTCTAGGAAAAGACAAATTATGAAACTTGTCATAAGGAAGAAGAGCAAGTTATAACAATCCTCTACTTTGGTCCTTTAATTTCTTATATATAATTTAATCAAACTTTATTGGCATCCAAATTAGTTCTTTTTTAAAACTATTTTATACTGGAGTATAGCGGATTAACAACGCTGAGACAGTTTCAGGCGGACAGCACAGGGCCTCAGCCGCGCACGTCCACGTGTCCCTTCTCCCACCCCGGCTGCCACACAGCACGCAGTAGAGCTCGCTGTGCTGGGCAGCAGGTCGTTGCTGGCTCTCCACCCTCAGCACAGCAGGGGTGAGCCCTCTGCCCACCCTCCCCCACACACATTTAAGGTCTTCAAGGGCCCCTGTTATTCTGTGAGTGCCCCCAATCCTCCATCTTCTCTCCAGCTCCCTGTCTTGCTATGGTGCATGAGCAGGTATTTAAAGTCTGTTGATGATTATGTAAAGAATCTGAAACCTTACCAAACTCTATTTAAAGCCCCAAATGCTAACACGGTTCCAAACACCTGTGGCTACTTATGAGCTACAGCACTCATCACACGAAGACAGGATCTTCTAGACAGCCAGATGCCTAAAGACCTTGCCAGCTCTCAACCACATTCTCCTGACGCCTGTCACCTGAACTGCGGTGGCATTTCCACAGCTGAAAAGTCACACTATTAATTAGGCAACCAGAAAGTGGACTCTGAACATCATTAAGATTCCAGGCCTTTGAAAGGCCATTCCTAGTTTAAACCCACTCTGCTCCTGCGCCTGTGTCTAGCGTCCTTCCACCCCAGCGTTTGTTTACTGTGTGAGTGAGGCCAACAGAACAGACTCTTGTTCTAGGCGCCAACACGCAAATGTTACCTGCGCTCTGGGAACTAGTGGGCTTCATGTTTACTTATTTTTTTGGGCCAAGGGGGATGTGGGATCTTAGTTCCCTGAGTCAGAGATCACTCCCGAGCTTCCCTGCATTGGAAGCACAGGGCCTTAACCCCTGGGCCACCAGGGAAATCCCGATGGGTGGCATGTGTTTAAGCCTAGAGTCTGTTCCAGGGACTCATTTACATCAATGTCTGTCCTGTGTGTGTCTGAGACGTTACATTATTTGGTTTGGTCCTTGAGAAAACTTACAATGTCCTGCAAATCAGGCCCCGTTCATCAGACTTGTAACTTTCCCACTGATTACATAACGATGGGATAAACACGCAATCAGATTAGACTGCTCTTCGATTCAGCAGCCACTCGGGTTTCCAGGTCCGCTGCTTTAAGGGAGGAGTTGCAACAGAAAGTGGAACCAGCCCAGAATAAGAGGGCTTCAGACTAAACAGTTAAATGTGCATTTTGTTTTGCTTTTAATTATTTATTTATTTTGGCTGTGCTGGGTCTTCTTCAGTTCACAAGCTTCTCTGGTTGTGGTGCGTGTTCTCAGAAGCAGCATCTGGGATCTGAATTTCCCCCCAGAAATGGAACCTGGGCCCCCTGCATTGGGAGCACACAGTCTCACCCATGACTCACCAGGGAAATCCCTAAATATGCATTTTAATAAAGGGATCTAATATAAACCCAACAATAGGGGTTTGTGTTAGTTTAATAATAGAAAAAGAATCGTCTGGATGTAATTAATAGAATAGTTGGTGAACATAAGCTACTGGACAAATAAGATTAAACAACACGTCCGAGTTCAGAGCAGCACACTTTACAGTCCTTCTCGGACTATCACAGTTATGTTCAAAACTCTTCTCCACAACAGAGAATCTTGCTTCCTCTAGTCTTTCTCCCTCCAGTGTTCTTGCCTGGAGAATCACGTGGACAGAAGAGCCTGGTGGGCTGCCGGCTGCGGGGTCGCAGAGTCGGACACGACTGAGCGACTTCACTTTCACTTTTCCTTTCATGCATTGGAGAAGGAAATGGCAACCCACTCCAGTGTTCTTGCCTGGAGAATCCCAGAGACGGGAGAGCCTGGTGGGCTGCCGGCTGCGGGGTCGCAGAGTCGGACACGGCTGAAGCGGGTCAGCAGCAGTCTTTCTCCTCTTTTTTTATTTGCTGCAACGCTACCTAGTTTCTCAAATCTTCTCTGAACATTTAATACAAAGAAAGGGTAAGCCCCTACGCAAACCAAACTCAACCAGTGACTTTCCACAGGGAATCATGTTGTTTGGTCGCTAAGTAGCATCCAGCAGTACTATGGACTGGAGCCCACGAGGCTCCTCTGTCCATGAGATTTTCCAGGCAACAACACTAGAATGGAAGACCCCTTTTCCAGGGAATCTTCCCGGCCCAGGGATTGAGCCCGAGTCTCTTGCATCGGCAGACAGATTCCTTGCCCCTGAGCCACCTGGGAAGAAGCGCTGATGACTCGTGAGCCAAAGGCTGAAGTCCGGCATCTCCTCGGTCGCAGAAGCACTGCTGCTGCCTCTGCCGGCAGCGCGGCCGTCGGGCCTGAGAGTGAGTTCCGCTCTTGTAAGGCACCACCACGCCGGCGTCTTAGGCAGGTCACTGAGCTTTCGTTTAATCTGCTGCCTATTCTGCCGTTTGTTGAAAACATGAGTTGAAGGTCAGGAGGGGAGCAAAGCAAAGGCGAGCGTCCCGGGCTAGCAGTAAGGAGCGGAGGACTCGGAGCCAGGCAGCGAGCGCCGCTCGCTGAGGGCGCGCGCCCTGCACGTCCTGCAGTCTCGCTTCCCGCCCCACGGCGCTTCCAAGCGTCACGGCTGCTTCCAGAACTGGCATCGATGCCTCTGAGCCCTCTCTCGACTCCAGCTCAGGGGGCACCGAGGGGCCAGGACTGTCCGTCCCGGCTGCACTGTCCGAGTCTAGCCCCTCACTGGGTCTCCACCAAACTCAACACACATAGAACACGCCGGATGCAAGTCACTTCAAGGCTCCCCCTTTCCCTCTCCCACCCTGCACACGCCCACCCCTCAGCAGGCACGCACTCTCCTCACCTTCCCTGCCAAACCAGCTCCTCCCGAGCACCCGACTTGTAGGGATGACTCTCTGCCTACTCCAGCCGCCCAGGCAGTGTCTTCAGCCATCCCGGACTGAGCCCTGTTTCTTTACCCGTGGTTTTCCCACTTCCACAAAACCTACTCATCTTCCCTCTCGTCCCACGAAGCCATTGCCTCCTTTCCAAGATCATGGGGAGCTCTCCTTTTTAAAACTGTTGCTTTAATTTCCCAAGGTTCTTCACAATATTTGGTCCAATTATCCTCCATTTATTCATGGACTCCTACTCTATTTCTCTACCTAAAAAGTTGTCTTCTTGGTGCAAGAATCATGCTGTTTATTTCTTGACATCTTTTCCAGTGCAAACAAAAGCTGGACCCACAGGCTCTCAATAAATATTTGTAGGCTGATTAAAGATAAAATATAATCAGCAGCCTTGTGTACAAGAAATTTTTCTGGGAGGAAGAGATTTAAAAAAGGGTATATCTAGGTTCTTCTGAAATATGCAGAAGAAATCTGTATTCTATATATACAGATAAGTATGTAATCTTTTTTTTTAATTGAGGCATACTTGATTTAACAATGCCGTGTTAGTTTCTGGTATATTGCAAAGTGATTCACTTATACATATATATACCCATTCTTTTCCATACTCTTTTCCATTATGGTTTATCACAAAATATTGAGTATAGTTCTCTATACTTTACAGCAGGACCTTGTTACACATAGTAGTATCTGCTAATCCAAAACTAATTTATCCCTCCCCTACCCTATGATTTTAACTAACGCATAATAAAATGTTAAGTGTGCTTTTTGAAAAGTTCACACACTGCCTTAAGTCCTGTTTAAATTCATTTATTGGCTTCAAGGACTGTGACAGACCTTCTGTTCTGTGTACTGCCGTGTGAAAAAGACAGTTCTGGGGCTAGAAGACCACAAATCCTTATTCCTGAAAGTCAAAACAGAAAACGTGCTTTTCTTGTTGATGTCATGACCCACAAGAGCCTCGGCGGGAGGAGCACGGCCCTCCCTCTGCCCGCCTGCTCACGCAAGGGCTGCTTGCCACTCTGATAGGCCCTTCACCGGTGCCAAGCGCTGCCAGTGCCACCCTGATTAGTCACTCCCCGCCAGCGCCACGGGGCAAGCGGGAGCAGCGTTGCCCTGCAGAACAGTGGAGATGCCCTTGGGAGGCACAGAGACATTCTGAGAGGAGCTGGCCCCCCAAGACACACGGCAGGAGTCCGAGCCGAACCAAAGCTCTGGTGTTCTGCTTCAGGTCCCGGGAAAACCCATCAAGGTCATCCTTCAGGAAAGCCGGGGGGCATTTGTCACCAATTCACTACTTTAGGCTTACTCTCCAATGAATCTTAAAGTCCCTCAATCGTGCCCGACTCTCTGCGACCCCAGGGACTACACAGTCCATGGCATTCTCCAGGCCAGAATACTGGAGTGGGTAGCCTATCCCTTCTCCAGGGGATCTTCCCAACCCAGGGATCGAACCCAGGTCTCCCGCATTGCGGGCAAATTCTTTACCAGCTGAGCCACAAGGGAAGCTATCAGGGAGGCTTACTCTCCAGGGACACTTAAAAATCAACCAACAAGTACTTGTTGGGTGCCTAGGAATGCCAGAAACAGCGTCAGGCGGGGAGAAACAGCCATGAGAAGGTCAGAAGCCCGACTTCCCTCCTGCGGCTGAGAGTCTAGACAGCAGCTTCCACAGGAGGAACCTAAGACCATCCTTCGGGGTGTGGCTAGACAAGACCAGAGCATCTGTGTTCATCCCACTTTACAAGGATTCTTTTCCCTTTCTACTTTGGGGGTATGATTATGATGTGCATAACGCATCCATACATCAGTCCATGGGTATCACGGGCAGCATGCTGACGTTGGGGGGAATCTGTGCTCAGAATACCTGCACAAGCATGCACAGGCAAGCAGGACACTTGCAGACCGATGGACTGCAGGACAACCCGGACTTCCCTGAACAAGCTGCCACGCCCCAGCTGCAGGCCTCCCTGCCTGCTCGCACCTCTGAACGGCATCGCCTCCCTCCATGGTCCTCCTTCCTGAGTGAAGGTCTTCCGAGCCCAGCTCAGAGGGCCCTCAGAGGCAGAGTCGCTCACGTCTCTCTGCGGCTCCCACGGTCCCAGAGGGACCTGGGACACCCCTCTGGCCCAGACCTCATCCTGCTGTGCCGTAACCACCTACGCTCTCTGGTCTGCAAGCTCCTTGAAGACAGGGGTCCTGGGCTTCACCTCTGTTCTCAGGGGCAGGACCGTCACTGAGGCCTGGCACGCAAGGGACTCTCACGATGCACGTAAGCAGGAACAGCTTTTTTGTCTTTAATTGCAGTCACCTTGAAGACAAAAGCTTCAGGGGGGCAATCACACAGCGTCTTCCTTCCTCCTCCGTCCCCTTAAGGAGAGGCGTGGGAGGGAGAGCGCCCACACCCAGCTCTCTGGCGCAGCCTGTGAGCCCGGGTCAGCAGAAAGCTTACAGACTGCTGAGAGCGGCGCTTCCAGACGCCTTTAGGAGCTCTTAACTGTGACTGGGCTGCAGGTGCCTCACCAGGCTGCGTCAGGCTCTTCCGCACAGCAAGGTGAGTCAGTCACACGCACAGAGGCCCCTCTTTTCTGCACCTCCTCCCCATGTAGGTCCCCACAGAGCGCTGAGGAGGCCCTCGTGCTGCGCAGGAGGCTCGCACGCGCCATCTGTTTGAATAAACGCCAGTCCCCAGCTCGCCCTCGTCCCCCGCCCTATTGCACGTGTCCCCAGCTCGCCCTCGTCCCCCCGACCCCAATTCCACGTGTGTGTTCTGTGTCTGGGTCTCTCTTTCTGCTTTGTCAATAAGATCATCCACACCATCTTTCTAGAGTCCACATATCGGCATTAATACAGGCTATCCGCTTTGATCTTTCTGACTTACTGCACTCTGTATGACAGCCGCTAGGTCCATCCAGACACATTCACAACTTACCAGTGAGGCCTGGCCAGCCTCAATCTTGAACTCAAGATGGAGACCCAGTACTGTGGAACCTGGGAAGAGCAAATCAGAAACGCAGACACACGCTGAGCTCAGCCGGCTCAGACGCCAGTCCTGCGGGGATGCCTGCGCCACTGAGGAGAGGGGAACGCAGGGCGGGCCAAGGGCTCAGGTTCTGTCTCCGCCCTGCACCCACTACCCGGGGCGCGTAGCCCTGCGCACCCACTAACCCAGGTGCGTAGCCCCACACACACTAACCGGGGCGCGCAGCCCTGCGCACCCACTACCCGGGGCGCGCAGCCCTGCGCACACACTAACCGGGGCGCGTAGCCCTGCGCACCCACTAACCGGGGCGCGTAGCCCTGCGCACCCACTAACCCAGGTGCGTAGCCCCACACACACTAACCGGGGCGCGCAGCCCTGCGCACCCACTACCCGGGGCGCGCAGCCCTGCGCACACACTAACCGGGGCGCGTAGCCCTGCGCACCCACTAACCGGGGCGCGTAGCCCTGCGCACCCACTAACCCAGGTGCGTAGCCCCACACACACTAACCGGGGCGCGCAGCCCTGCGCACCCACTACCCGGGGCGCGCAGCCCTGCGCACACACTAACCGGGGCGCGTAGCCCTGCGCACCCACTAACCGGGGCGCGTAGCCCTGCGCACCCACTAACCCAGGTGCGTAGCCCCACACACACTAACCGGGGCGCGCAGCCCTGCGCACCCACTACCCGGGGCGCGCAGCCCTGCGCACACACTAACCGGGGCGCGTAGCCCTGCGCACCCACTAACCGGGGCGCGTAGCCCTGCGCACCCACTAACCCAGGTGCGTAGCCCCACACACACTAACCGGGGCGCGCAGCCCTGCGCACCCACTACCCGGGGCGCGCAGCCCTGCGCACACACTAACCGGGGCGCGTAGCCCTGCGCACCCACTAACCGGGGCGCGTAGCCCTGCGCACCCACTAACCCAGGTGCGTAGCCCCACACACACTAACCGGGGCGCGTAGCCCTGCGCACCCACTACCCGGGGCGCGCAGCCCTGCGCACCCACTACCCGGGGCGCGTAGCCCGCTCTCACTACGTTCGGGGCCACCACACTGGGGTGCATAACGACCCTGGGGCCACGGGGTCTCCAGCAGAGGGGATCACTTATGATCCTCATAAATACTGTAGGGGTGACGTGAGGAAAGGCGGGGCAGAGAGGAACCGAGGTCAGTCCGTCCTTACCGACACCACGCCAGATGGCCAAGCAGCAGCCACTGAAAGGCTTGACTAGACGGGCTGCCACTAAGGTCCCACCAGCCTGCAGTTCCCCCGGTGATCGTGCCGACGACGTGGGCGGCACGTCGCTCAGCCACGTTACCAGCGGTCCTCCGGGAAGACCTTCACCAAGCTGGCTGAGAGAGCGGTTAGCGTCCTGGGCCTCGGCCAGTCAAGCGTCAGCGAACGCCGGCAGGCACTGTCCCAGCACGAACAGACGCACGCGGGCTCCGCCTCCACGGAGCGCGCTTCCGCAAACCCCGCTCTCCCTGTCCCCGCCGCGTGAGTGAGGAAGGGAAAGCTGCTCAGTCGCGTCCGACTCTTTGCGACCCCATGGCTTATTCAGTCCATGGGATTCTCCAGGCCAGAATCCTGGAGTGGGCGGCCTTTCCCTTCTCCAGGGGATCTTCCCAACCCAGGGATCGAACCCAGGTCTTCCGCATTGCAGGTGGATTCTTTACCAGCTGGGCCTCCAGGGAAGTGCACCATGTAAAGGCACTTTTATGTCTAAGGACCCTGAAATGTGATGATTCAGGGTGAACACCAAAGGGGCATGGTCCTCAAGAGCGCCTCTCCAACCGACTTTTTAAAATTTCATCTGAACGCATCAGAACTTAGTGTTAGCTGTAAAATAATCCCTCATTCAGCTTAAGAGAGATGCATTCTAAGCTTTCAAGCGTATTTCTTCATCTTACCTCTGAACACAACTTCAGGTGCCCTTGCTGGAGCATCCACATCACAAAGATGAACGTCGGATGTGGAATCAAAAACCTTAGCTCTGAGTTCTGCCTGCATCACTGAGTATAACTGTGTCCATGGCCCAAGTCACTTAATCCCCCTGAGCTGCGTTTATTTTATTACTTAGCAAATTTTTTCCCATGAACCCATCTTTGTGGGAATATAACAATGAACAAGAACTTCAGTGAAGCTTCTAAATTTCTTCTAAATCAGAATAATCACTCAGATTCCTCCTAACTCACAGGTCAAGGATCAAGAAAATGTTAAGAATCAGTACAATGACACATACAAAATCTCTAAAATTTAAAAAAAAAATGCAGTTTACATGTTAGCTGGTGTAATTTGTATCACAAATACCTATCACATAAATAAGATAAAGGAAAGAACTATTATCATGGAATTTTTTTATATATTCATCTTACCCAGCAAGTACTCTGACTTTACAGACCAAAAGCTCACAATAGGACTTCCTCCCCCTTTTTCTGAAGGCATCTGAACCATCAACTAACAGGTGCTGTGGATCCATCAGGCTGCAAGTATCGTCCGTACTAGCATCTGTGAAGCTAAAAATGTTACTATGTTCCTGTGTCATCTTACATGCCAGTGCATGGCTCTGAAGTGGGATTTTATGTTTGTACCCAATTATGTAGCAATTTAAACAGCACACTGAAGTGAGAGGCTAAAAATATAAACAGAGCAAGAATGTTAGCTGGCTCGGGACAGAGCTGCGTAAGTGTCCTTGTCTATGAAGAGACTTAAAACTGCACACCACCAAATGAACTAAACAAAGCGCCCTGCTTCTTATGCTCAACGTCAAGGCTAAAGCAGAGAGCAGCTCAATCCCTAAAGCCTCAGTTTCCCTATTTTAAGGAGGAAAGAGAAAAATGAAACTTCATGACTTCAAAACTAAAAGCAATTTCACTTTCCACAAGGGAGCAGCCAAGAGGCATTTATTTATATACTACCCTATTCCTAAACAGAGGAGATGTCCCGAGTTTCAAAAATAGAATCGCATACAGCCTTTTACATAACAAATGTGGTTACAAGTCAAACGCTTTTTGTATGAGTAAAGCTCAAACAAACTGGAGGGGCTGTAAGATGATTATTCTATTCCAAGTAGAGTTAGTCTTTGTTGACACTTTGCAGCCAACAATATTTTATATAAATATCCCTGACTCTGTGCTTTCAGCACACACACACACACACAAAGGAAAACTAAAAAAAATACATTCATGTAATAGGTATCTGTGATTTCTGTTAGATGCCTCACTCCTGGTACTAATTTCTGTGTCAGTGATGGTTATGAGAACCCAAAACTAATTGTGGCTAATTTAAGCAAAAAGGGATTTTACTGAAAGGATATAGAGGCTTTACAGGTTCGGCAGAAGGAAGCTTAGAAAACAGGGCCTGTATACAGTACTCGGAGAACATGCCTAAGACTCTCACTAAGGGAGCAGGGCCAACTGCTGGAAGGATTTCCACTCAGGTAGGCAGGCAATGTCCGGGTAACGTTTAGGACCTTCGAGACGGACGGACACTGCACGATATTTCCTTATTTATTTGGCGATGGGGGCCTTAGTTGCGCCATGCAGGATCTTCCATCTTCGCTGTGGCAGGTGGGATCTTGAGCCGCTGCACGCACACTCTGAGCTATGGTACGTGGGACCCGGTTCCCTGACCAGGGACCAAAGCTGGGTCCCCTGCACTGGGAGCCCAGAGCCCCAGCCTCTAGAGCACCAGGCGAGTCCCTGCAAGGCCCTGACGCAGGCTAGCAAGCTTCTTTGAGCTGTATGGAGAGTCAAAGAGTATAGACCACGGTTGTTTCATAACAGATTTGTTAGGTTTTTTAAAAAAGTTTACAAAGCAAAAGCTACTCCGATTGCTGACAAAAGAGTCGTCTCTGAAAACAGATACTTTATCGCATTGAGGTTCTTGACTAACAACTTAAATACATACAGATTTCTGCATAGATGTAAAGCATTCATTTCTTTAAGTTCATGGTAAGTGTCTAAATGAATGTGGGTATGCCTTCTTTCCTATCTGACACGCAACTTTTCCCGTTAACAGGACACATGGAGATGAATGAAAAAAGCAGGTAATTCATTCTTTATTCAGTTCCTAGATTAGGTCCTGAGACCAAGAGTAAGAATTAACAGGGGTGAGAAGAGTTGTAAGTGGTTAAAGTGCAAACCAGCTAGGTAATAACCAATTTCTAGTGTAATCTCTTGTTTAGTGCTATGAAGAATCCTGAAAACATATGTATACACACAAGCAACTGTTCAGTGGACAAAAATGAAGAAAGTGCTGTAACACAGGAAAAGGAGACATTAGAGAATAATACGACTTTATAACTAAAACACTATTTTCTGTCTATAAAGGCTGACAGAGGGTTGGGTGAAGGAAAAAAATACATGCGAGAAAATAAACATTTCACATTTGGTTAAAACAGCATTACAGTCTTGACATGGCTTTTACCAAAAGGAATACGAGCTTCTGGGCAAGACTGCACAGAGAACTTAAGTCTATAGTCACATATATGTCACTCGTGTCATCTTCTGTAACAGAGGCACAGGTCTGAGGCTCACATGACGGAGGAAATAACTAGAAAACAAAGTTTAGGACTTTATATGGCTAATTAAGTAAAGTCTTCACTTTTTTTCCTCTCAGGATACTTGAAAATTCTGACCTTATGCCCAAATTTCCCCTGAGAGCTTAGAAAATCTTTATACTTATTCTGTCTTGAATCCAAAATTCCCCAGCCTTGAGAGTTTTGCATTCTTCTGATCCTAAAATCAACACCTAAACTACAGGACCTAGTTTCCTACAAATCTAAAGGCTTGGTGTGAAAATTCAATTATAATCATTAATGCATTACGCATTCCTGCAAAGGAAACAAGAGAATCTTGAACAAAATGCCCAGTGTTTATTTAGCTATTTCAATGTATGCTCTTTGAGGACAACGAGTCAAAATCTCTGTATTAGTCTATTTAAAGGATCTACAGTTAACTAAGTAAAAATTTATTCTAACTGTAAAGAGAAGTTGAGCAATCCCTTTGAAAAGCTCCAAAATATTATCTGGAACATCCTTTAGTGTTTCTTGCATGAGACCCTGCTACTAATCTAGTTCTCACGTGCAAAACATAAATCTGGGGATACGCATCTTTTATGTTGCTGAGAAGTGGTAATAAATATCCTCCAGGGCGCAAAATATGACCCGCTCGACTCACATTCCAGAACTTCTAATATTTTTAGTTAATCCACATGTGAAGCACATTAACTACTATCTTCAAGTAAAACACCCAAGCAACCTGACACAGGGCACGCACATGCCCCCATCAGCTGCTTCCTGGTACTGAGTCGTTCGTATGTGCAAACAGCCACTTAGTCACACGAATAACCCAAGCTTTCATAGCTCTTACATGTTCCTTTAAAAAAAAAAATTATTTTGCCTGCACTGGGTCTTAAGGTAGACCTCGTGGGATTCTCGCTGGGGCTGCAGACTCTCGGCTGAAGCCTGAGGGACGGTTCCCAACGGGGACCGAACCCAGGTTTCTTCACTGGGATCACTGAGCTTTACCCACTGGATCACCGAGCTTTACCCAATGGACCACCAGGGAAGTCCCTTTAGCTTTCAAATATTTCTTAATAAAATTTTCAATGTATTAATGTTGCTCTTCATCTTTTTCATATGTGTAGACATAAGTATCATTATAGATCTAAGTTTAATTTTTGCCCAACACAGAATATTCAGGGGCAAGTCAAACTTCAAAGGTCCCAGCAAAAGGAAGCTGGGTATTAAGCAATTAAAAACAGGGCCAGAGGTTAAAAGACCTCACCGAGTTTGACTTTTGAACTAAATACCCTCATTTAAAAAATAAGGTAAAGTTTAAAGTCCTCATTTCACAACTTCAGAGTAAGTCAAAATGTACTTGGTGCACCGAAACGCCTCTTCCTGGATTTTAGGCAGATAAGTTCTGGATCTAAGAAAGAAGAAAGTGCCGTATGTCACTGAGGGAGTGTGCAGAGGGTCCTCGGCAGGACTCGGCAGGACCTGTGGACGCCACCCGAGAGGCCCGCCTCACCCTGCCGCGGGTGGGCTGCCCTGGACTGGAGCCTGCCCTCCCCCAGCAGGAGGGCTCCAGGGACGGCGCATCTGGTACTTCCCAGCTCCGACCCGCGGGCGCCTGAGTTCACATTACTTGTAACCCAGGGATAAGGCCTTGCTTTTGCTCCCGTTACAGGGAGGCTGGGAAGCGGGGGCCAGGGTCCTTCCTGTGAGGCCGAGCAGCTTCATGCTCACGCCCAGCTCTGCAATAACCAGGGGCCGGAGGACCACGTGTCACCCCAGGAAAGGGTCTTTAAGCCACACCAGAAACCACGGAATTCACCTTCTCCCCGCTCACTACACAAGGAGAACAAACGTTGAAAGCGTTGCAGACAGCCTGACGCGTGTCTGTCCGGGGCACCGGATGGCTCCTGGCGCCCATTCCCCTAAGCGGCGAGAGCAGGGCGCTCCCTTTCAGAAGCTGCTGCGCTTTTCTGGTGCTCCAGCGGTGACGTCTCTGTGCTTCCAGTGCAGGGGGTCTGATCCCTGATCAGGGAACTAATATCCCACACGCCCTGCGGTATGGCCAAAAAAATAAAAATTAGAAGGTGTCGCCCTTTGCTGACACCTTCCATTCCTAAGTCTGAAAGGGAGGGGAGGCTGGGATGCAGTCACCGTGACCGCCCTCCAGGAGGCCCATCAAACTGGACGCAAGGCTCTTGGAGAAGAAAGAGCCTTCTCTTTCTGGAGAAGAAAGAGCCTTCTTATCTGCCCCGTGAGAAACACACTCGCCTGGCCTAATCCTGCTGGCACAGGAGGTGGTCCAGGCCCACAGAGAAGACGCCGTTCTCAAGGCCTTGTGGGGAAATACTGAAAAACATCTGCCTTCCAGTACACACAGTTTTAAATGACACTCTATCTCAGATTCAACCTCTGAACACATCTCTGAATAGGCCACCCAACAGCTCTAAATAAGTGTGTTTTTTTTCTTTTTTACATATTGTACTATAATCTCCATAAAGGCCTATCTCCCAGAAAGCCCCAAGCTACATAATTTAATATCTACTGCTCTGCTCTTATCAAGAGGAGCATTTTTGACTACAGAGTAAAACAAACAAAAAAAAAATGGGGGTGTTCTTTTAAGGAATGCTAGGCTAAATTTCATTTTAAAAATCTTTTTTGTTTTTTCGCATAAGCCACCACTAAGGGCTGATTTCCCCAGACGTATGTCAGATTCCGTAAGTCTGAGCCACCCCTCCCCACCCGCACACCTAGCCGCTCATGAGGAACACACTGCGGCCCCAGCCCTCTTTCTCTGGCAGAGGGCAGGAGGTCAGCTAAGGAGCATTTGCTGGTAGGCCCGACATCAAAGGACTGAAAATGTTCTGATAATTCTCACAGTGCTCAAACTCCACCCTGAATAAACATGCTTCCAGAACTGCTGACAAAGAGCCAAACCAACTTCCTCTCCTTCCCTGTGTTCCCCTTTCAGAAATCAAGTTATCTAGCAGCAAAACAACCACCCAAAGTGGCGCTGCAGAAAGACAACTGAAGCGAGTCCCTCTGGCTCATTAGGCTTGGAAATAATCAGAAGGTTTTGTCCGCCAGTGCACGGGGATGTGGTTTCTAAGGAATTCCTGGCCCTAACCACTACACCTCCACTTGAGATGCATAATTGTAAATTATGATAAAGACCAGAGTAATCACACTCTGTTCTTCTTGGCTTAAAGACCCGATTCCTGCCAAGTCAGCAAACGGTGAACGCGTACCAAATGCACTGGCTCCCAGCCCAGCTTCCTAGATTCCAACGGCGCTTCTCGATGGGTCTCTCTGGAGCGTCTCTCTTCTGCAGCCCACAAGGGCATAAGGAAAGTCCCAATTCAGATCACAGTTCCTTGCCAGGACTCGAGGACGAAAGGTTTACTGCAACGGTACACACGCCACCCATTCTGAAGAATAAAAAGCTAACCTCATGCATCTATTATCCAAGAATAAAACCAGAAGAATAAAATTGGATTTTTTTGTTAGTTATCTTTACGGTAAGATGCAATATAAAATGGACATCAAAGTCGCTATCGTGAAGTCAATGCAATCGTGCAATGAGATATAAGCTTAAATTTTCCTAACAGCGGCAAAAGAACCTGCCTTCTTGATCACCGAGGGTGCCTCCTATTTCCAATTTCTGGAGAAGGCAGGGGAAACACTAACAAAATATATCGAAACGCAAGACCTGAAAGACCTTTCTTAGTTATGTGAGTAAAGAACATTTTTGCAGCTTCCCCAGAAAGTCTGCAACTTTACTCCTAAAGCAGCTGTGCTCAAGCAAAGAGACAACGTTTCTACAGCTCTGGTCGGGAGTCCCTCTGGGTGGAGGTGTTACTTGGAAAGACATCAAAACCCAAATGATGCAAAAATCATTCTTTGCAATTTGAACCTGAGCCACCTCCAACTCAGTCATCTGTTGAGAGTTCTATTTTACTTCTATTACTGAGCAAAACCCAAACACCAGAGGAATCTCCTCCAATTCAGACAGTGGCGAGGGGTGGGAGGTGACGGAGGGGGCATATGGATGGTGAGCAGGCGGCTGTCACGCTGGGGAGCTTTAGAAGGAAAAGGACTTCGAAAGCACTAGCATCCAGGATATATGCCAACCCCTTCTGCCCGTGTGCGTGTTCAGTCATACCCAACTCTTTGCACCTCCATGGACTGCAGCCCGCCAGGCTCCTCTGTCCATGGGATTCTCCAGGCCAGAGTACTAGAGCGGGTTGCCGTTTCCTTCTCCAGGGGGTCTTCCTGGCCCAGGAATCAAACCTCCATCTCCTGCACTGGCAGGTGGATTCCCGACCACCGAGCCACCAGGGAAGCCCCACCAATGTCTCCTAACCTTTCCCAAATTGTATCTTCCTGTGGCTTTTCCGTTAGCAATTTTTCTTCTCTATAAGCTCTGTACCTCCCAACTTAATTTCTCCTAAAATTTGACCTTAATGACATCACACGCTGCACAGTTTTGGGTTTTTTTTGCAGTGTTTTCCAATCACTGAGCCCAAGTAATCTTTTATGGAGGCCACTGGGCTTGTCCCCCAACACTCAATGGATCCTTCACCATAGCATGGCAGCTAGGATCCCACCTGTAAGCCCAAGGTGGGGGCAGGCACCCTTCCTGCCGCAACAATGCAGATGGGTAGGCCAGCGAAGGCTTCACTCTGTCTTAATATCTTGTGAGTCAAGACGACCCAAGAACATGAAAGCTCCCCGAGACTTCCGCAGGTGGTTGACGGCAGGCAACCCTCTCATCACTCTTCTTTCTTTCTGGCCATTCCCTGTGGCATGCAGAATTCCCCAGAAGCCCTGAGACAGAAGCGCAGAGCCTCCCCACTGGGCCTGCAGGAGCCCTCTCTCCTCGATCTGGGTTGGCGCTGGTAACTCTCATCGTGTACAGAAGCAGCCTTCACGAAGGCAAAGGAAGACCACAGAGAAAGGCAGAAGCAAGAGAGTTAACAAGAAGCAGACCTGGGGTTCTCGTGTGAAGTCGCCTCGCCGCTGAAATTCAACTTTACCTAAGCCAAGAAATTCCCATCACGGTTTAAACCACTCCAACACATCACGCCTCTTACGCTGCCCAATAAATTATTTAAGTGCCTGTATCTTGTCTCCTCTCCACCTGGCTCAGTCTGTGACTTGAAGGCAAGAGGCTGGGCCTCGCTTCTCGGCAGTTTGCAGAGTTATTTCCATACTTGTTTGCATCTAATGGAAACCTGCAGTCCCTGATTCAACACCAAGCTCCCTATTCACTGCCTCTGTGATTTTGGTCAAACTGCTCATGCCTTAGTGTCTTCCATTCAAAACAGGGATAACAGAATGATTATCAGGACTCAACACTACAGTGTAAGCCCATGCGAACGCACAGGACAAGGCCTGATACTGCGCCGTCAATACCGTTCAGCGAGCGCCTGAGCTGTCCAGCCCTCCCTCTCTTTACTATGAAAACTCACACCGCGATCGCCCTCATCAACGATGACTCTCACCATCTCTAACTCTTTTGTACCAAACTTCCCTGCCCGCTCTGAGAAGACGGCTGTACTGAACCAATCTACCGCCCAAGCTGGTTAGGGAAGAGGCGCCACTCGGGGCACCCGGAGCCTGACGCCCAGGCTTCCTGTCGCGCGGTGCCACCGCCTCTCAGCGCGCCTGGCGCCCAGGCCCCCGGCCCCCGCCTCCCTCTCTCACCGCCCCCTCGCCCTGCAGGAGCTTCCGGGCCGCGTTCCTCCCGTTCGCTACAAGCGTGGCTTCCGCTTCTAAGTGTCCTTCTCCGCCAAAATGCCTGACAGCATCTTCAGGACTCCCCATCCTTTAACTTTCAATGATTTATTTTCAGTGTATCTCAATTTTTATATTTATTGTAAATATATGAATTTATTAAATGATAATTATCATGTGTTCAGGTTTTTAAATAAGTTTATTATCCAAAGATACACGAGACATTAGATTCATGTAATACATGCCTCTTGTCCCTTCCCCCACACTGGCATCCCTGCAGATTCCACTCCCCTGGGGTATACACCCCGTCTTGAAATTAATTCTGCTGCAGGACAAATACAAATGAACAAAGGACCCTTGCCTTAAGCCAGTCCAGAAATGCTACCTTAAGAGTCGTGTTCTTTATATTACTTTTCTCTTTCCAGATTATTTCCCAATTTGGAAACCTTAAAGCATAAAAGTGAAAAATAAAGTTTCTGATCCATAGGAGGCCACAAGTGTGCTTGAGACGCTGAGAGATGCAAGTGACCACAGAGGGAAGCCTGAGAAATGAAGGTCCTCCTCCTCCTCGGCACCTAACCCAGTGTCTGACATCCAGACGGAGTTTGGGAATTATTTATGGAACTAGTGATAAGATCGGAGAAGGCAATGGCACCCCACTCCAGTACTCTTGCCTGGAGAATCCCATGGATGGAGGAGCCTGGTGGGCTGCAGTCCATGGGGTCGCACAGAGTCGGACACGGCTGAAGCAGCAGCAGCAGTGATGATAAGACACTGAGAGGGGTCCCGCGTGGATATGGCAGGACAACAGAGCCTGTCATGCTGCTGTTGAAACAGCTTTTAGCTTCAAAAAGTAAAATCTAACCTTTCCTTCAGCTCTGCACTTCTGCTGAACACTTCTGGAAAGGAAAGGGGAGTAAAGACTCCGTAGATGGCAACTCCAAGAGTAGCGCCGCATGATTCTAAGGATACAGTGTTGTTTCAGAAGACACACAGTTACATACGCACGGGGCGTCAGCTGGCTATTCACGCCTCTGGGATTTCCAGTTATGGGGTCAACACATTGAGTTGATTTTCTGTTTCTTGGTGCCAAAAGCATTCAAAGATATCAGGATAGGGGTTTGGGTTTCACAGATGTATGTCTTAGTCAACACTCATCAAAGGGTGAATTTCATTGCATAATTTTTGTCTCAAAAAAAAAAAATCTTTGCAGCAACATGGATGTTACTAGGGAATATCAGAGTTAAGTGAAGTCAGACAGAGAAAGATAAATATCATATGATACCACCTACATGCTCAGTTGGTAAAGAATCCATCTGTAATGCAGAAGACCCCAGTTTATTCCTGGGTCAGGAAGATCTGCTGGAGAAGGGAAAGGCTACAAACTCCAATATTATTGCCTGGAGAATTCCACAGACTGCATAGTCCAAGGTACCTCAAAGAGTCAGACATGACTGAGCGGCTTTCCTTTTCATTTCATGTGCAGAGTCTAAACCACTGATACACATAAGTGAAAAGGGAAAATGTTAGTCACCTAGTCCTGTCTGCCTCTTTGCTATCCCATGGACTGCAGCCCTTCAGACACAGATGAACTCATGGCTGCCAAAGGGGAAGGTGGGGGAGAGGAATAAATGTGGAGTTTTGGAATTAACAGATACCCACTACTATATACAAAGCAGATAAACAAGGACTTACGTTATAGCACAGGGAACTACATTCAATACCTTATACTCTATGATGGGAAGGAATCTGAAAAAAGTGTATACACATGTATGTAACTGAATCACTTCACTGTGCACCGGAAACTAACACAGCATTGCAAATCAACTATACTTCTTCAATTAAAGAAAGCTGAAGCAGCAGCAGCAGTGATGATAAGACACTGAGAGGGGTCCCGCGTGGATATGGCAGGACAACAGAGCCTGTCATGCTGCTGTTGAAACAGCTTTTAGCTTCAAAAAGTAAAATCTAACCTTTCCTTCAGCTCTGCACTTCTGCTGAACACTTCTGGAAAGGAAAGGGGAGTAAAGACTCCGTAGATGGCAACTCCAAGAGTAGCGCCGCATGATTCTAAGGATACAGTGTTGTTTCAGAAGACACACAGTTACATACGCACGGGGCGTCAGCTGGCTATTCACGCCTCTGGGATTTCCAGTTATGGGGTCAACACATTGAGTTGATTTTCTGTTTCTTGGTGCCAAAAGCATTCAAAGATATCAGGATAGGGGTTTGGGTTTCACAGATGTATGTCTTAGTCAACACTCATCAAAGGGTGAATTTCATTGCATAATTTTTGTCTCAAAAAAAAAAAATCTTTGCAGCAACATGGATGTTACTAGGGAATATCAGAGTTAAGTGAAGTCAGACAGAGAAAGATAAATATCATATGATACCACCTACATGCTCAGTTGGTAAAGAATCCATCTGTAATGCAGAAGACCCCAGTTTATTCCTGGGTCAGGAAGATCTGCTGGAGAAGGGAAAGGCTACAAACTCCAATATTATTGCCTGGAGAATTCCACAGACTGCATAGTCCAAGGTACCTCAAAGAGTCAGACATGACTGAGCGGCTTTCCTTTTCATTTCATGTGCAGAGTCTAAACCACTGATACACATAAGTGAAAAGGGAAAATGTTAGTCACCTAGTCCTGTCTGCCTCTTTGCTATCCCATGGACTGCAGCCCTTCAGACACAGATGAACTCATGGCTGCCAAAGGGGAAGGTGGGGGAGAGGAATAAATGTGGAGTTTTGGAATTAACAGATACCCACTACTATATACAAAGCAGATAAACAAGGACTTACGTTATAGCACAGGGAACTACATTCAATACCTTATACTCTATGATGGGAAGGAATCTGAAAAAAGTGTATACACATGTATGTAACTGAATCACTTCACTGTGCACCGGAAACTAACACAGCATTGCAAATCAACTATACTTCTTCAATTAAAGAAGAACGAATCAATAAAAGCCTACTCTTATTCAAATAAAAAAAATGAGAATTATAAACGAATAGTACAAGCTAGTTTAGAGTACAAGCTAATTAAAAGACGCTTACTCCTTGGAAGGAAAGTTATGACCAACCTAGATAGCATATTCAAAAGCAGAGACATTACTTTGCCAACAAACGTCCGTCTAGTCAAGGCTATGGTTTTTCCAGTAGTCATGTATGGATGTGAGAGTTGGACTGTGAGGAAGGCTGAGCACCGAAGAATTGATGCTTTTGAACTGTGGTGCTGGGGAACACTCTTGAGAGTCCCTTGGACTGCAAGGAGATCCAACCAGTCCATTCTGAAGGAGATCAGCCCTGGGATTTCTTTGGAAGGAATGATGCTAAAGCTGAAACTCCAGTCCTTTGGCCACCTCATGCGAAGACCTGACTCATTGGAAAAGACTTTGATGCTGGGAGGGATTGGGGGCAGGAGGAGAAGGGGACGACAGAGGATGAGATGGCTGGATGGCATCACCAACTCGATGGACATGAGTCTGAGTGAACTCCGGGAGTCGGTGATGGACAGGGAGGCCTGGCGTGCTGCGGTTCATGGGGTCTCGAAGAGTCAGACACGACTGAGCGACTGAACTGAAGTACAAGCTAGTAAATTCCATGTTTAAAGTTTAGAAAAAGTGTATTATTGTCTGCAACTTATTCTGAAATGCTAAAAAAAAAATACGATGAATTGATGGGTAGACAGAGGGATGAATATAAAGACAGCCATGTGATAAAGCAAGTGTGGATGCTAAAAAAAAAATACGATGAATTGATGGGTAGACAGAGGGATGAATATAAAGACAGCCATGTGATAAAGCAAGTGTGGCGGAATGTTGACTATGAGATCTGAGCAGAGGAGACAAGGACAGTCGCTGTGGGATCCTCTACACTTGCCTGAATGTCTGAAAGTTTTCACAATAAGGTGTTGGAGGAAAAAGCTGGTTCACTCATGTTCCTCATATTTGAATGTCCTGAAATACTCTATGATAACGTTTCGCTCTCACAAGTAGAGTAGCAGGGCAAGTGTCTTTTATCATGGCAACCAAGGTTTATTCATCCTCTCTCACAGAGACAGGTCATACCCACTGTCAGGTTTGACTACCAGAGTCTACAATACAGTCATTAGCAAAGTAAATTCTAACAAATGTGAAGGAAAATGAATCCTGGTTATGTATCAGATAACTGCCTTAAAACCTTCTCTCTAAATTGAGTCTTGTTGTTTTTTTAAGAAGGAAACAGTACAAGTAGGAGCTTTGGTAAAGTCTTATTTTATCAAGCTTATTATAGCTTAACTAAAGATGCTATAACAGGCACTTCGCATCTCAAAGTAAAACAGTTTATGTTCTTGTTTTTGCAGTGAAGACACTTGGTGACAGTCATTTTCATTTATGGAAATGTTAAAGAGCAAAGGTAAGTAGAACTGCTATAAAGATGTGCGATGGAAATAGGACACAAGGTTACCCCATTCTCCTTTCCCCCTGGAGAGGAAAGGAAAGTGAAAGTGAAACTCACTTAGTCGTGTCCAACTCTTTGCGACCCCATGGACTATAAGGTCCACGGAATTCTCCAGGCCAGAATACTGGAGTGGGTAGCCGCTCCCTTCTCCAGGGGATCTTCCCAACCCAGGGATCCAACCCAGGTCTCCCGCATTGAAGGCGGTTCTTTACCAGCTGAGCTATGAGAGGAAAGGAATTAGGAAGGAAAACAGGATTTCTACAATTCAAAAAACCTACACTTTATTGGACTCTGTATATGTGCCTGAAAACAGTGTCAGTTCAGTTCAGTCGCTCAGTCGTGTCCAACTCTTTAAGACCCCATGGACCACAGCAAGCTAGGCCTCCCTGTCCATCACCAACTCCTGGAGTTCACCCAAACCCATGTCCATTGAGTCGGTGATGCCATCCAACCATTGTCCCCTTCTCCTCCTGCCCCTAATCTTTCCCAGCATCCGGGGCTTTTCAAATGAGTCAGCTCTTTGCATCAGGGGACCAAAGTACTAGAGTTTCAGCTTCAACATCAGTCTTTCCAATGAATATTCAGGACTTATTTCCTTTAGGATGGACTGGTTGGATCTCCTTGCAGTCCAGGGGACTCTCAAGAGTCTTCTCCAACACCACAGTTCAAAAGCATCTATTCTTCAGCACTCAGCTTTCTTTATAAACAGTGTACTAAGCTTATAAATAGAACTGCTTTTTGATAGAAAACTAACCCAGGATCCTCAACTGAAAATGTGCTAAATCTTCTTTTAAGATGGAAAAAACAATCCTTTCTTAATATATCTTCTTTGCAAATTTGCAGATTTATACCCTGGTGGTTTAGTCAGTAAGTCATGTCCGACTCTTGTGACCCCGTGGACTGTAGCCTGCCAGGCTTTGTCCATAGGGTTCTCCAGGTAAGAACGCTGGAGTAGGTTGCCATTTCCTTCTCCAGGGGATCTTCCCAATGCAGGGATCGAAACTGGGTTTCCTGCATTGAGGGCAGATTCTTTACCAGCTGAGCCGGAAGCACCCACTTATACCCTGGTTGTTCTTAACCCAGCACCTCATTATACATCTCTACACAACCCCCTTCCCGTTCCTCCTTGTTTTGTTTTTTTTTTTGTGGCCACACCCCTCATAGTGTATTCCTCCAGAATTTTACAGCCTGTTAGAAAGCAGCGAAACTTTACCCATAGTAGAGCACAGGCACTAACCCAACTGTAAGGAAAACAGGGCAGCAGGAGACTCAGCTTTGTCTCTTATGAGAGGAGGCTCACGCTTCGTTTCTCATTCTCTAAGTCGGGACCAGAGGCGCTTCTGAGCACTTTGAACGAGCCTCCTTCAGAAGCCTACCTGATCTGCCACGGAGCACAAGGCTCGGCTCGGCGGAGCTGTAACAACTTCAGCACCCAAGGGGGAGTGCACAGAGCTGGACGATCAAAGGCGGGCCCAGGACCTGAGTAGGTGCTGGGCCACATTTCGCCTCAGTGAAAGGAACCTCGGGGTAAAGACCAGAAGCAGAAATCTGTAGGTACAAATATTGCAGGGAGACAGTGTCATCAAAATTAAAGCAAATAACGCAGGCCACCAACAAAAACAAAACCACGAGCAACAGCCAAAGGTGCCAAGTGGGAAGAGCTGGCCCTGCTCTGATGCCGCCAGCTGCCAACTTCCTCCGGCTGGAGGCCTTGGCGTCTGTCCGCTCTTGCTACACCCCGGCAACAGCTGTTATCAGAAAACTGCACGGATGAAAGGCCATCTTGTCCCCCACTCCCCGGCGTGTGTCTTTCTCCATCTCGCCTCTCCTCCATCTCGCCTCGCCTTGTCACCTTTACAAATGTTTGAAAAGCTACAGAAAGGTGGCTGTCCATGCAGGCCCGGGTCAGTCCCTGCATCCAGTGCAGACCATCTCAGCCCGCATGCGAGTGGCCCCACATCCAGTGCGGACCACCTCAGCCCGCGTGCGAGCGGCCCCGTCGCCCTCGCTGGCCGCACCGTGGGGCACGGCTGTTTACCAGCCCTGCCCCACTGCGGCCTCCTAGCAATCCATGAAAGTCACAGGCACAAGCCTCCAAGTGTGGTTGAAGCTGGCAACACTGGGACAGGGGTCCCAGACCCGGAACCCACCTCTCTCCTTAGTACATAATGAGGAACAGAGCAAACAGTGGGGACGGACTAAGCAGACAGAGGGTTGATGCTGTGCCCCGTGTCTTTTCCTCATCACTAAACTCAGAGACACCAACCAATTAAGAGCTGCTGTCTGATAAAGGGATGTGAGTCCCTGATCCAAATAAATACTAGAAATTACAGGAGAGAAGAATCATCCATCACTTCTTATTGTCTTCTTTTGAAGGATAGGCGTTTGACTTATTTTCAGGTTTATCGATTCCAAAGTCGTCAAGAGGCAGAATCTAAATACCAGCAGTGGCCTTTTAGAAAAGTCATCACAAACATTATTCATAAGCAACACTGCCGTCATTTCAGAAACAGGCTTGCATAAGTGAAGTGAAGTTGCTCAGTCGTGTCCCACTCTTTGAGACCCCGTGGACTGTAGCCCGCCAGGCTCCTCTTTCCATGGGATTCTCCAGGCAAGAATACTGGAGTGGGTTGCTATTTCCTTCTCCAGGGGATCTTCCCAACCCAGGGATCGAACCCAGGTCTCCTGAATTGCAGGCAGACGCTTTATCCTCTGAGCCAACAGGGAAGCTCATAAGTGAAGAGAAGTGTAAAATATAAGTGAAGAGAAGTGTAAAATCACAATTATTTACTGAGCACACACTGTCTTCCATTTGCACGAGGGTTCCTGCAAGTGACATAGCACCTTCTCAGGCTCCCTCTCCAGGAAAGAGAGGAACCTTCTGCTGAGCTTGCTCTGTGCTGGGTCCATGTGAGATGCCTCCACCTCCAAGGGGTGAAGTGGAAAAGATGCCCATGGAACAGGGTCTGTAAACGGGCAAAGTCTCCAGTTCAAAGGCAGCTCAGCTCTACACGCGGCTCCTCTGCCCAGAGTGGCTCTCCATTTTCTGAAGCACCCCCCTTTCTTTATCTGAACAGGTGATAATTTCCCAGACGCCAGGATATCATCTCTGCCGTTTAGAAAAGTAAAGGCATCTTCCTTCCGTTTGGATCTACACATTTCAGCAGGAGCATCTAGGCGGCAGCTTTCCTGCTGTGCCCCTTGGTTACCACGTCTAGTAGAGCTAAGCGTCCACACTGTTGGACGCCGACAGAGGCTACTCTCAAACCCGTCCCCTATGCCAGCACTCCCAACCTTTCTGGCACCAGGGACTGGCTCCATGGAGGGCAAGTTTCCCTGGGGCCTGGGGAGGGCGGCGGTGGAGGGCGGCTGGATTGGGGATGCTTCCAGCGCCTTACCTTCACTGCACTCCTGTGAGAAGCTAGTGCGGCTGCTGATCTACAGGAGGCAGAGCTCAGTGACGTGAGTGCCGGGGCGTGCATCAGGAGTGCCGGGGCATGCATCAGGAGTGCAGGGGCGTGCCTGGGGAGTGCCGGGGCGTGCCTCGGGAGTGATGGGCTTGTGACCGTTGCTCGGCTGTGTCCAACTCTGGGCGACCATACGTGACTGTAGCCCATCAGGCTCCTCTGTCCACTGGATTCTCCAGGCAGGAACAATGGAGTGGGTTGCCATGTTTTCCTCCAGGGAATCGTCCTGATCTAGGGATCAACCCGGGTCTCTGGTGCTGTAGGCAGGTTCCAGTGCTGGGAGGGGTGAGGTGGCTGTAAACACAGGTGAGGCCCTGCTCCTCTGCCACCGCTCACTTCCAGCAGGCATCCCAGTCCCTAACAGGCCACGGACGGTGCTGGCCTACAGCCGAGGATTGGGGTCCCCTGCTCTAAGCCAATCTTCAAATTCCTTAAGTTCAAAGTGCAATAAAATGGATTACAGTTGACCCCCTTCTGAACGGCTCAGGTCCACTTATATTAGACTTTTTTCAGTATAAATACTTCAGTACTACACAAGGCATGGTGAGGTGAATCTGTGGGTGGGGGACCAGGGATACAGAGAAAGTCTGACTGTACAGTCACACTCGATTCTCAACTGTGCAGAGGGTGGCTGCTCTAACCTCCACATGGTTCAAGGGTCAACTGTACTTCTCCTTGTTCCGTTCTGCATCTCTAAATCCCGTATCTCATATTTACTTTATTGTAGATCGCCTTTGGTTCCACCAGCAGACTTTCTACCTTTAGTTTGCATACTGCATTAACATTGGCAAAGCAAACTCAGAAAAGCTACTCAATATTGATTTAATATGTTTTTATGGCCAAGGCAACAGCAAGCCTGTAGGAGTCTGGAAAGGCAATCTGTTGCAGATAAAAGGCAAATATATCAAACAACCGAAAGAACTGCAATTTCCTACAACTTACCTAAAGCTCCCTGCCTAGTAAACTGCTTTTAGGGACCCAGTTTTTAACGACTGGATGAGACTTTTGTAATTAGCATATTTAGTCTAGATAGATGGGCATAACTGAAAAGCTTAAAGCATTTTCCTGCTTAATTACCCATTCCTCATTACACTCTGAATTCTCCTTCCGCCCGCCCATCCTCACAGCTGGCAAAACAGTGCACTGCACTTATCTTCCCTTAAAGCAAGTACAGATTCAGAGAGAGTGGAGATCACATTAAGTTTTCAGAACCACATGGCAAGGAGCACCCGGTTTAAAAGTTAATGGAGAAAGTGACCGTTCTATCTTGTCAAAACATAAACACTCCTAGAAATTAATCAGCTTTTTCCCAGCAGAAGGGGAAAATCATTTGTCTCCTTGCTTGTTTGCAAAAGTTACCACACTTTGATACTCTTATATACACGATTCTGTTTTGCACTGGTCTCATCCTGACACTTCCTAACCCTCTATATTACTCACTGGAGACACCGTTAAGCTGAGAGCTAGCATTTTGCTTAAGAGCAAGAACTCTCAGCTCTAGCACTTTCTTGCTGAATAGTCTATGGCCAGTTAGCTTACCTGCTCTGTTCCTCAGTTTTCCCATCTGTAAAATGAGAACAAGCGTATCTTCTACACAGAGTTGCTATGAAGCTTAAGGCCTATATATATGTAATACATATTAACATATATTCCTAGTACACATAAGCACTTGGAAGAGGCTTTGGCAGACAACAAATGCCATGTAAGTAGGTGACGCTAGTGGTGAGGAGCCCACCTGCCAATGCAGGATATATTAGAGATGCGGGTTCCATCCCTGGGGTGGGAAAACCCTGGAGGAGGGCATGGCAATCCACGCCAGTGTTCTTGCCTGGAGAATCCCATGGACAGAGGAGCCCAGCAGGCTATGGTCCATGGGCGAGTAGAGCTGAACATGACTGAAGCAACTTAGCACACACACAAGTATTGTTGTTGTTACTGTCACACCTTCCATCACCACAGAGATAACAGGGATAGTCTATGGGACTCTTTAAATGCTCCTTTACAAACCACTTTCTTGCAAAGTATCTGTGAAATTAACCTATAGAAGAAACATAAGGTGGATTTTAGGTGTTGTCATTAGAATGTCATAATTACAGCTGCATGGCAAATGTCAAGATAAGAGCTTTACACATAAACATATAAAAGCAACAAATGATTCTAAAAGTTACAGTATGAAACCTCAGTACCATGAATGACTGATTTACATATAGCTAATTATCCTCCCTGGTGGCTCAGAGGTTAAAGCGTCTGCCTGTAATTCGGGAGACCTGCTTCGATCCCTGAGTCGGGAAGATTCCCTTGGAGAAGGAAATGGCAACCCACTCCAGTACTCTTGCCTGCAGAATCCTATGGATAGAGGAGCGTGGTGGGCTACAGCCCATGGGGTCGCAAAGAGTTGGACACGACTGAGCGACTTCACTTCACTTGAGACAATTTATGGCATGTTTCCTCTGTTGAATCAAGAATAATAGTGTACAAGAAAAAGAATAACACTGTAAAAAGACACGTGCCGGAACTTCCCTGGAAGCCCAGCGGCTATGACGTTGCACATCCACTGTAGGGGCACAAGTCTGACCCCTGGTGCCGCGACCCCATGTGCCGTGTGGCCAAAAAATAAACCTTAATTTAAAAACATATATGTAAAACACCAGTCCTATCTCATCTGGTGTGATAGGCATGCTGTTATCAAGTTGATGATAAATATCACTGCACTCTTTGGCCAATCCAAAAAGAGAGCCAAATGCTTACTTGAAAAGTTTTCATATTTTTTGTCTTTCATCACTTTGATGTGTCATCCAAATGCATTTGTGTAATAGTTTTACTGAGATATAATTCATACACCACATAATTTACCCACTGAATGTACACAATTCAGTGGTTTTAAGCATATACACAGAGTTATGTTACCATTACCGCAGTCAAGCTGAAAACATTTCATCATCACCCAGGGAAGCTCTACACCCATCAGCAACCACCTCCCCGCCTCCCCCTGCTGGCGCCACTTTCTGCCTCCACAGATCTGCCTATTTTGGACGCGTCAGGTCAGAGGCATCAGAGGACATGCGTCCTTCTGTGTCCTCTTTCACTTGGCGTAAGTCAAAGTCCCCCCATGTTGTGTCCCTCCACTGCCGAATAACACTTCTTGTACAGATATATCACACATAACTGACCCATTCATCAGCTGACAGACACTTGAGTTGTTCCTGGTTTTCACTACTAGAAAAAATGCTGCTCTGAAAATCTGTGTACAAATTTTTATACAGACATGTGTTTTCATTTCTTTTGAATATATACCTGGGAGTAACATTGCTGGGTCACATGGTAATCTACGTTCAGTCTTTAAGGAAATGCCAGAATGATTTCCAAAGTGGCTGCATTGTTTTCTCTTTCTACCAGCAGTGTATAAGGGTGCCAATTTCCCCAGAACCTTGCCAACACTTATTATCTGTCTTTCTGATCATAGCCATCCTGGGGATATGAAGTGATATCCAAATACATTTTTAATATACAAAAACATGGGGCTTCCCTGGTGGTTCAGTGGTAAAGAATCCTCCTGCCAATGCAGGAGATGCAGCTTCGATCCCTGGTCGGGGAAGACCCCACACACCACAGAGCAACTAAGCCCATGTGCTACAAGTACTGACGCCTGTGCACCGCAACAAGAGAAGCCCCCACAGCAAGAAGCCTGCTCACAGCAACCAGAGAAAAGCCCACACAGCAAGGAAGACCTAGCACAGCCAAAAGTAAATACATATGTTAAAAAAAAAAACAACCCTACTCTTGTTAAGGTCATTACTCAAAAAAAAAAAAAAAAAGGATATAAAAACAAGCAAATACATTGGGGCAAGGAAGTAAATCTTTTAGGACAAGGAAAAGCACTAAAAGATTAGGAAAATGATTCCACAGTCAGGCCAGAAAAGAAAGCAGGATATGTCTTTAAATGTTTCTCAATTTCCTACCCTTATGCAGCCAGCTGCCCTTACCCAAGTGTCAGGATAGTGGAGCCAGCCCTCAATTTCACATCTGGAGCTTATAATAATCACAGCAACCACTACTCTTGACTTATTGATTTATTTTACAAAGTTCCTTCCCATGTTATGCCCGATTTGATCCAAAACCACAAATCTTACTTGGAAGAGTATTATTATTCCCATTCTGCAGGCACAGTCACTGAGGCCCAAACTGAGTAACTGACTTGTAAACATAGTTAAAAATAAATACATCATCCATATATGAAACATCCATATATACATTCATAAACAAATGTTAAACAAATGCATTCAGAGAGCTGGGCCTGGAAGCCAAATGCTGCACTTCCAGTCCCAGTCATAGTGCGTCCTTTCCTCACTGCTTATTTGCCTTGTCTGTGATGGCCCAGAAAGCAATGGAAAGGAAAGAGAAGGAAGGGGGCAATTCTGTGTATGTGTGTGTGTAAAGCAATTAGAGGCAGGAAGCCTGGACATCACACGTCCCCACAATCAGCCTGTACAAGAGCAGCATGTGAAAGAAGGCGTGATAGCGGCAGCAAGGAGGCCTGCACGCCTACTCCTTTGTGTGAGGTTCCTCTGGTGACCTAGAAGCGGCCGGTGTGCACGGCCACTTAAATCCCTAAATTCTGAATATCACACTTACAATAGCATATTAATTACATGCACTACTCATTCAAACATCTGAGGATTTTGCTGCGTTCTTGGAACTCAGCACAGTGCTAAGATGGTAGAGATTTTACAAAGCAATGATGACACGTTTCCAAAGTAAAATTAAACAACTAACATTTAGTAAGCCTTTTACATGTAGCATCTCCTCATTCAATCCTCACAAAGGCCCTGCACGAGAAGGGAAACTGCGGCACCAGAAAGTTAAGCAAACTGTCCCCAAGTTACAGGACTAATAAATGGTGGAGCTGGAATCAGAAGCCCCGGCAAGCTGGTTCTGAACAGGTGTTCTCAACCAGCAAGGCCTCCCTGCTAGATCTGGGTCAGCTGGAAGGCACGCGGGGTGATGCAAGGCAACCAACAACCTGATCAGCTATGACAACCCCCAGCTAAACGCCCCTTCATTCTTGAAGCCAGAGGAAAGTCATCAACCCTATGGGGTGCTTATCTTGCCTTTTCACAGGTGAGGAGACAAGCCCAGACAAGTGAGTTAACTTGTCCAAGTTGCAGAACCATCACACTAAGGCTGGCAGGGTGCTGACTGCATGGCAGGTGCTGCTCCAAGCACCAACTCATCTATTTGACCCTCGTCACACCATGAGGTAGGTTCCATGATTGGCCCTCATCCCTGGTTAAGTAACTTGCCCAAGGCCTCCGGCACCAGTAAGAGTAGCACACCCAATTCACGGGGCTTTAAAGTTTTCCTCAAAACAACTTAATGTTGACTCTCGGCAGCAAAGTAGCTGCGCTGAAGTTCAAACCCAGGTCTACCTAACCGGAGTGAGAGAGAGCCCTCTGTCTTCTACGCTAAACCTGCCACAGCGCAGAGGGGTGCAGGGGAAAGCAGGGAAGTGCTCCGGAGACCCCCTAAGGATGGCACAATCATGCATGTTTGAAGGAGAAGGTGCTTTCTGGAGAGAGGCACCAAGCAATATTTCACCTTTTTTTAAATTAGTTTTTCTCATTACTGAGATGATAGTTTGAGTACCCTTAGGAAAACAATCTTTCATAATGCAATGTATTTTTTAAATGTCTTTTTTATTGTGGTAAAAGTCACATAATCTAGAACATACCATTTTAACTATTTCTTAAAAGGAAGTGAAACATACCCAATTGAACTGATAAAGTGTTAGTGTTTCAAACTGAATCAGAAAAGTTTTACTTTTTTTTTTTTCAATTAGAAAATCTCTTTATTCCCTTGAATTTTGGCTATACATTAAAAACCATCAGGGAATAGAAATGTGCAATTTGCCTTTCGTAACGTTAAACTCAATTAATTCTCATCTCCAATATTTGCTTCCTCAATGCAAGAGCAGCAAGCAGAGTGGTTACCAAACCTTTAGGGATCTTTGCAAGGGTCTCTCTTCTCCGGGTTCTGAAACCAGCGTTTTAGACACCAAAAAGAACCTGGACACTCAGGCCAAGAAGCAGGCAGAGGCGCGCACTCCGACTAGCGGCCCATGCAAGCGGCTCTGACGCTGAAGCCAAGGAGTTCTGTTTCCCCTGGCAAACCGATGTATGACCACAAGCCCAGCAGCTGCGGAACCGGTCAGGCCGTCAGTACAACCCTCAGAGACGAATCCAAGGACGGCGATGGGATGGGAGTGAGGGGGTCTGAGCCCGGGACCCGGCCTGTGCCCGGCGCGGGGACGCAGTCGGGGCGCGGCCGCCCGGGCCAGTGCGCTCCGCCCGAGGCGGGCGCGGGGACGGGGCAGGACCCGAGCCTCCACGGCCCTTGCGGACCCAGGCGCTGACCCACGCGCGCGTGCGGACGCCGGCACAGGCGCGGGGTTTCCAGCCTTCGGTTTGGCCCCATAAGGACCTTTCGGGGGGCGCCGAGGTCAGCCCCGCTTCACGGATGATGACACCGGGGCTCAGGGCAGCGACGCGAAACGTGCACCTTAAGTGACGGCGTCGTGGGCTGGCGGCTTCCACCCGGAGGAGCGCGGCCGCGGCGGGGCCAGCTGCGGGCTGCCACGCGCCCCTCGCGCCCCGGCCGGCAAGACCCCAGCGCCCAAGCCCGCCCGAGCCCCCGCTCCCGCCGCCGCGCGCCCCTCGCGCGTCCGAGCGGCGGAGGGCTGCAGGAACCGGGCTGCGGTGAGGCCGGCTGCGGGGTGCCCACGCGCCCATCGCCCCGGCCCTGGGGCTGGGCTGGCAAGACCCCGGAGGCCGAGGCCCCCGCGCGCTCACTGCCCGCGGTCCCCGCTCCCGCCGCCCCGCGCGTCCGAGCCCCCTGGGCGTCCGAGCGGCGGAGAGCTGCAGGAACGGCGCTGCGGTGAGGCCGGCTGCGGGCTGCCCACACGCCCCGCGCCCCGGCCCTGGGGCTGGGCTGGCAAGACCCCGGAGGCCGAGGCCCCCGCGCGCCCACTGCCCGCGGTCCCCGCTCCCGCCGCCCCGCGCGTCCGAGCCCCCTGGGCGTCCGAGCGGCGGAGAGCTGCAGGAACGGCGCTGCGGTGAGGCCGGCTGCGGGCTGCCCACACGCCCCGCGCCCCGGCCCTGGGGCTGGGCTGGCAAGACCCCGGAGGCCGAGGCCCCCGCGCGCTCACTGCCCGCGGTCCCCGCTCCCGCCGCCCCGCGCGTCCGAGCCCCCTGGGCGTCCGAGCGGCGGAGAGCTGCAGGAACGGCGCTGCGGTGAGGCCGGCTGCGGGCTGCCCACACGCCCCGCGCCCCGGCCCTGGGGCTGGGCTGGCAAGACCCCGGAGGCCGAGGCCCCCGCGCGCTCACTGCCCGCGGTCCCCGCTCCCGCCGCCCCGCGCGTCCGAGCCCCCTGGGCGTCCGAGCGGCGGAGAGCTGCAGGAACGGCGCTGCGGTGAGGCCGGCTGCGGGCTGCCCACACGCCCCGCGCCCCGGCCCTGGGGCTGGGCTGGCAAGACCCCGGAGACCCGGCCGCAGCGAAGCCGGGGCCAGGGGAGCCGCGGGCGCGCGGGCTGGCGGCGCCCCGCGAGCCGCGGCACGGCCCCCCGCCTCACCGCAGCTGCTCGCCGGTGACCAGGACCTCCGCCATGCGCTCGAGCTCGCGCTGCCGCGCCCCGCCGTCGCCGCCGCCGCCGCCCCCCTCCATGGCTCGCGCCGCGCCCTCCGTCTCCGCGGTCCGCCGTGGGATCGGCTCCGAGCCCTAGCCTGCCCGCACTGACACCGCCCCCGCCATCTTTGCTAGGGGCGGTGCGGAGCTCACACGCCATTGGCTACCGTGGGGGAGGCGGTGGGCGGTGCCCAGAGAGCCCGCCCACCTAGGGGCGTGGCTGAGCCCCGCGTGGCCGGTGGCGGGGCCGAAAGGGAAACATCAACACGCGACGGGGCGGCTCTGAGCGCGGGCTGAGCCTGCAGGTCCCGCCCGGAGGCCCCTCCTTGACGCGCACAGCTGGTCTGCGAGGTCCTTGGGAGGCTACTGCACACATTATATCGTCTACCTCCCCGACTGCCAGGGTAGAAATAATCATTTCCCTAAGCAGTGAACTGGGAAGGATGTACACGTCATTGCAGGGTTTCAAGAAATTAACCATGCTTCTCGCCCAACCTTCTCACCAAAGATAGCTTACCTACCTGTGCTGTTGCAGTTCAGTCACTCAGTCGTGTCCGACTCTTCGCGGCCCCTTGAACCGCAGCACGCCAGGCCTCCCTGTCCATCACCAACTCCCAGAGTTTACTCAAACTCATGTCCATCGAGTCGGTGGTGCCATCCAACCATCTCATCCTCTGTCGCCCCCTTCTCCTGCCTTCAATCTTTCCAGCATCAGGGTCTTTGCCAGTGAGTCAGTTCTTCGCATCATGTGGCCAAACAATTGGAGTTTCAGCTTCAGCATCAGTCCTTCCAATGAATATTCAGGACTGATTTCCTTTAGGACTGACTGCTTGGATCTCCTTGCAGTCCAAGGGACTCAAGAATCTTCTCCAGCGCCATGGGGTAATCAATGAAGAATGCTGGGTTGGAATCACACGGACTTGGGATCCAGTGGCATACCTATAATTTCCTAACTAAATGTGCTTAATTCCCAATTTCTTCCTTTACAAAACAAAAATATCTGTGGCTACCACGTTGTTGACATCTGCTGCGTTAAAGATGCTTCAGGTAGTTGTTACCTCCTTTAATCGCAACAAATGGTAAAATGAGTATTGCCCTCATTTTACTCAGGAAGCAGGCCCAGAGAGATGAGGCAACTTGAGCCTCATTGTCCAAAAACTGAGAATTATTTAACCTAAGTGTGGTGCCCAGGGTTAATTAGATCAACAGCTTGCCTTTGCTCCTGTTTTTATTCTAAAATTGCTACGAAGACTACCAAGAGCTTGCACGGATTTCACCTTCAGACATGCAGTTTCTATCTTGAGCCTGTCATTTACTAACTTTGCAAACTTGTGCTAGTTACTCAACTTCCCTGAGACTATTTTCCATCAGTGAAGCAGGAGTAATTCCTACTTTATAGGAATGTTGTATGACTTAGGTGAAACAACATTATGTAAATTTTCCAGGTATATGCTATGTGTTCAATAGCTGTTCTCTCTAACATCATTATTTTTAAAAATGCGGTTACTTCTTCTTTACATGTGGCTGAGCTGGGTCCCCGTTGCTGCTTGAGCTCTTCTCTAGCCGTGGCTCGTGGGGGC
Source organism: Litocranius walleri (assembly GCA_006410535.1). Classification (NCBI taxonomy): domain Eukaryota; kingdom Metazoa; phylum Chordata; class Mammalia; order Artiodactyla; family Bovidae; genus Litocranius; species Litocranius walleri. Next base: position 141,225 of record SJYG01000386.1, read on the forward strand.
CACTCTGCTGCAGGGCCTGGGCTCCCCGCTGCGGCGGCTTCTCTTACGGTGGAGCCTGAGCTTTAGGGCCCTTGGCCTTCAGCACAGGCTCAGCTGCTCCACAGCATGTGGAATCTTCTGGAGCAGAGATCAACCTGTGTCTCCTGCATTGGCAGGTGGATTCTTAACCACAGGACCACCAGGGAAGTCCCTCATTACTGCTTTTACTATGAAAAAGAAGATAAGGAGAAAAAGGTGATGAAATTCTTGCCAGATACTTTCCATTGTGTTTTTATTTCCAGACAAATCCATTTTTCTCGTTATCTCTAATTAATATTTGATTATTAACAGGTCTTCAATATGAAGAAAAGAGAGGGTCAGAATAGGCCCTGCTGAATCTCTCTTTGACTAATAGTTTTAAGCTTTTTGAAGGTATTAAATGAAAAAAAATTTACCTATTCCTAATTATTCATTGTTCAAACAATATTTTGTTTTATCCAAAAGCTCTAACTACATATTGTAAATCATATCACTATTATGGTTGTCTTCTGGCTTTTCTCCCTTTAAATCTAGTCATGTTTTCATTTGAATTCAGACAGCTTTCCTCATCTGAAAAATGAAAATAAAATAAATTATGTAAAATATTTTCCTGTTTGTTTGTGATTAAAACTTCATAATAAAAATTTTTATCATAAAATTTTATGATTTAAAAAAAACTATTCTATTTAAAAAACACCTTAATATAAGGGGGGATCAAGTCAGTAGTGTACCTGATACCACTACTCCAGTGAGAGGTAGTGTAGAATTTACTGTTCATGCTTGAGGAGAAGGTTCTGTGTGTGTTTGTGTGTCTGGATGTGAACAGGAGTTGGGATACCAATGGGCTATTATTGTTTTCATCTTTCTTTTTATGTAGGAAACACACCATGTTCCCCTTGGCTAGAAAACAGACCCTTTCTCCTAACTAAGGGGAAGGTTTGTGATCTGACTCCAGAGGACCAGTGAGCATGCCAGGTCCGGAACAGCGTGTGACACGCAGGTACCCCTGAACGAGAAGAGGGCGTGGACACGGCGATCCACCCCGGACCGCCGAAGTACGGAAGATTCCAGCAGATCGTGATTTGACTCCTGTTCAGTATCTTTTCTGGAAGGGTGAAATAAAATCGAATGAGCGCACCTGTCCCAGGCAGAAGCTATTCAGCCTGAGCCTTCTCCTCCTGCCCCCCCTATTCACCTGCACCCTCTTGCTGTTTCCAAGCTCTGAGACCAGTGCTCCTCAGGCTTTTGGTAGATATGGATTAGATGTGTGCTTGCACGGGCATATGAGTGTGTGCGTTGTTAATCTATTGAAGACTGGCACTTTGGCAAAATACAATAAAAATGAATTTTAAAAAACATACAAAGCAGAAGCCCCAAGATTTTGACTGTTTGGTGAACGGACAGAAAATTGTCTAATTGCTATAAACATTTCTAAACGATTTCTCTCAATATCTGTGAGTCTCAGTGTCTCTCCATATAGGTAAGGGTTATCAGCTGGCAGACCATGCTTTGAATAGTTCTGGAAAAGGGGTGAACAGCATTGTGAGAAGATGAATACAGTCTGTGAAAAAATACTGTCGACTACAAACTTAATAACATGTTAGCGATCATTACTGGAAGGAAATGGCAACCCACCCCATTATTCTTGCCTGGAAAATTCCAAGGACAGAGGAGCCTGGCAGGCCACAGTCCATGGGGTTGCAAAAGAGTCGGACACGACCGGGCGACTAACACACACACACATGCACACTCACACACGCGCGCACACACACACACACGTACACACACACGCGCGCATGCACACCTGCACACACACATCATTACTGCTATTGCCTCTTCGTATACACCTGTATTATTGCCACTTGATCTTAAAGATGAACTGAAATCCCACCTTCTCGGTGCCATGTTCTGGCACTCCCCCAGGTAGCTTGCTGCTTTTGCCTACACATTCTCAGGGTATTCAAAGATAAACATTATTATTAACCATTAATACAAGTCTAGAGCCTCCAGCTGCCACAATTTTTATTCTCTTTCTGGGAATGGAAGTAGATTGATGGCTTAACAATATCCTGTCCAGATCTTTCTGATGATCCTTTATAGAAGGGAGTGAAGTCTCTCAGTCGTGTCTGACCCTTTGCGACCCCGTGGACTGTAGCCTGCCAGGCTCCTCTGTCCATGGGATTCTCCAGGCAAGAATACTGGAGTGGGTTGCCATTACCTCCTCCAAGGGATCTTCCCAACCCAGGGATCGAACCCGTTTCTCCCGCATTGCGGGCAGACGCTTTATCCTCTGAACCACCAAGGAAGCTATAAAGAAGGGAACTTGTTTTTAAAAGTTAAATGTAAAAATGGAAGAAAATAAATTTTGATGTGTTCATCATTCACACGAGTTTCAATTTTTTGCCACCTTTTTCTACTGATAGAAATAAAACATTGCCTTAAATTTGCGGTCCTCCTGTCTCGGCGCAGCTCATCCCCGAGTTGCTGAGCTTGAGGCAAAAAGGCTTGACTTCGGGAAATGCTGCCACCGCGTGGCATTCCTTTGTAACAACACAAAAAGGACACCAGATCACTCAGGGAGACCGCAACCAAACCCCTCACGATTATACAGCGGGAGTGACAACTAGATTCAAGGGGCTAGATCTGATAGGCAGAGGTCCTGATGAACTATGCACGGAGGTTCGTGACACTGTACAGGAGGCAGGGAGCAAGACCATCCCCATGGAAAAGAAATGCAAAACGGCAAAATGGCTGTCTGGGGAGGCCTGACAAACAGCTAAGACAAGCGAAAGGCAAAGGAGAAAAGGAAACATGTGCCTGTTTGAATGCAGAATTCCAAAGAATAGCAAGGAGAGATACGAAAGCCTTCCTCAGCGATCAATGCAAAGAAATAGAGGAAAACAACAGAATGGGAAAGACTAGAGATCTCTTCAAGAAAATTAGAGATACCAAGGGAACATTTCATGCAAAGATGGGCTCGATAAAGGACAGAAATGGTATGGACCTAACAGAAGAAGAAGATATTAAGAAGAGGTGGCAAGAATACACAGAAGAACTGTACAAAAAAGATCTTCATGACACAGATAATCACAATGGTATGCTCACTCACCTAGACCCAGAAATAGAGTGTGAAGTCAAGTGGGCCTTAGGAAGCATCACTACGAACAAAGCTAGTGGAGGTGATGGAATTCCAGTTGAGCTGTTTCAGATCCTGAAAGACGATGCTGTGAAAGTGCTGCACTCAATATGCCAGCAAATTTGGAAAACTCAGCAGTGGCCACAGGACTGGAAAAGGTCAGTTTTCATTCCAATCCCAAAGAAAGGCAATGCCGAAGAATGCTCAAACTACCACACAATTGCACTCATCTCACATGCTAGTAAAGTGATGCTCAAAATTCTCCAAGCCAGGCTTCAACAGTACATGAACCATGGACTTCCAAATGTTCAAGCTGGATTCAGAGGAACCGAGATCAAATTGCCAACATCTGCTGGATCATCAAAAAAGCAAGAGAGTCCCAGAAAAACATCTACTTTTGCTTTATTGCCTATGCCAAAGCCCTTGACTGTGTGGATTACAACAAACTGGGAAATTCTTAAAGAGATGAGAGTACCAGACCACCTGACCTACCTCCTGAGAAATCTGTATGCAGCTCAAGAAGCAACAGTTAGAACTGGACATGGAACAACAGACTGGTTCCAAATAGGAAAAGGAGTACTTCAAGGCTGTATATTGTCACCCTGCTTATTTAACTTATATGCAGAGTACATCATGAGAAACACTAGGCTGGATGAACCACTAGCTGGAATCAAGATTGCCAGGAAAAATATCAATAACCTCAGATATGCAGATGACACCACCCTTATGGAAGAAAGTGAAGAACTAAAGAGCCTCTTGATGAAAGTGAAAGAGGAGAATGAAGAAGTTGGCTTAAAACTCAACATTCAGAGAACTAAGATCATGGCAGCCAGTCCCATCACTTCATGGCAAATAGATGGGGAAACAGTGGGAACAGTAGCTGACTTTATTTTTCTGGGCTCCAAAATCACTGCAGATGGTGACTGCAGCCATGAAATTAAAAGACGCTTTCTCTTTGGAAGAAAAACTATGACCAACCTAGACAGCATATTAAAAAGCAGAGACATTACTTTGCCAATTTGTTGGCAAAAAGCTATGGTTTTTCCAGTAGCCATGTATGCATGTGAGAGTTGGACTATAAAGAAAGCTGAGCACTGAAGGATGGATGCTTCTGAACTGTGGTGTTGGAGAAGGCTCTTGAGAGCCCCTTGGGCTGCAAGGAAGTCCAGCCAGTGCATCCTAAGGGAGATCAGCCCTGCATACTCACTGGGAGTGGAGAGGAGAAGGTGGCATTTTACCTCCTTCCTCCTTCTGCTGCTATGCCTCACCGTCCCCTCACAAAGTCTGGATCACGTAGGTCACATAGTCTCAGAAAGTGGGGACTTGCAATACTAGGAACTAGAGTCTATCTCACTCACCCGTGTCCTGCTCTTTGCAATCGCTCAGCCCCTGCAAACCTGCTTAATCGTGCCTGTCCAGGCCAGGCATCCCCCTCCCTATCTTGACCACTGTTCCCGGGAGCATAAAATCTCTCAGTTTAAACCAGCCTATTAACAGCTAGCGGAGAAGGCAATGGCAACCTACTCCAGTACTCTTGCCTAGAAAATCCCAGGAACGGTGGAGCCTGGAGGGCTGGCGTCTCTGGGGTCACACAGGGTCAGACACGACTGAAGCGACTTAGCAGCAGCAGCAGCATTAACAGCTAGTTCTGCCCACTGCAGTCTGTCTATAAAAGCTCTGTAATCCCTTTGTTCGGGGCTCAGAGCTTGGAGTGTTCACTCCTCTGGGCCCGCCGGCGTGATAAACCTGAGTTCTCCAACTCTCCGAGCGTGGTGCTTGGTTTCTCGAGTACTGGTTTCTGCAACAGAAGGGCTGATGCTGAAGCTGAAGCTCCAATACTTTGGCCAGCTGATGCGAAGAACTGACTCATCGGAAAAGACCCTGATGCTGGGAAAGACTGAAGGCAGGAGGAGAAGGGGACGACAGAGGATGAGATGGTTGGATGGCATCACCTACTCGATGGACATGAGTTTGAGTAAGCCCTGGAGGTTGGTGATGCACAGGGAGGCCTGGCGTGCTGCAGTCCATGGGGTCCCAGAGAGTCCGACATGACTGAGTGACTGAACTGAAGTGAAATGATACTGGGTCTCTGCAGGAAAAGGGCCGCTCAAGAAAGCCTGGAAATTTGGGTTGGGGGGACGGTGGTTTGTCTCCTTATTGGGCGTGTTCCTGGCTTTTGGTGAGCATGGGCTAAAGAAGCTAAGTATTCCCATTTTCTTGAGACAACACTTCACCATTAGGGAAATTCTACTTTTAATTTTTTAAGGAACCTCCATATTGTTTTCCATAGGGGCTGCACCAATTTACATTCCCACCAACAACACAGGAGGTTCCCTTTTCAAGGATGCATATTTTAATCCCTACGACAATTACTTTAGAAATGCAAAGAGAAAGGGCTAAAAGATCAGTTCAGTTCAGTCACTCAATCGTGTCCACGCGACCCCATGAATCGCAGCACGCCAAGAATGAAATTCGTTTTTAAATATTTCAAGAAATCCACGGGAGGACAGAAAAGGCAGGGAAAGAGTTAAAAGAGGTGGAACATGGTGGTCACAGCTGGACCATAAAATAAGTCTCCATAAAATTAAAATGATTGAAATCACATAGAGTGTTTTCTCCATGTATAAGCCATACCATACAACATTAACCTAAAAATGAATAAATACCGGAAAATCACGTATACAAATACAGTGTGGAGTACAGTGCACTCCTAAATAGTTCATAGGTCAAAGCAGTAATCACAAAGAAAATTAGAAAATATTTTTAACTGTGTGATAACAAAAGTGAACTTTTCAAAATGTGTACAATACTAAAGCTAAAGCAGAGCTTTGAGAAAAATGTATAGTTTTACGTGTGTATATTAGTAAAGGAGCCCTAAAATCAATTATAAGAAGATAGAAAAAGAAAAGTAAAGCAAACCCCAAGAAATTAGAAGTTAATACTAAATAAATATTTCTTGTCCTTTTTCCAGTGGGCATAAGGAAACTTTTGGGGGTACTGAGAATGTTCTGTGCATTTTGATTGTGATGGTGGTTTCACCGATGTGTAAATTTGTCAAATCGTTAATTTATACACTTTATTTTATTTTATTTTAGTATTTTTTTAAATTTATTTATTTTTTTAATTACAATACTGTATTTGTTTTGCCATACATTGACATGTATTAGCCACAGGTGAACACAATCTCCCAATGCCGAAGCCCCCTCCCACCTCCCACCCCACACCATCTACCTGAATCATCCTGTGCACCAGCCCCATGCATCCTGCATCCTGCATCCTGCATTGAACATAGACTGGCGCTTCGTTTCTTGCAAGATAGTATATGTTTCAATGTCATTCTCCCAAACCATCCCACTCTTTCCCTCTCCCCCAGAGTCCAAAAGTCCATTCTATACCTCTGTGTCTCTTTTGTTGTCTCACATAGAGGGTCATCATTACTATCTTCTAAATTCCATATATATGTGTCAGTATACTGTATTGGTGTTTTTCTTTCTGGCTTACTTCACTCT